>BSBK01003892.1:1820000-1821257 GCA_027943335.1 Chamaecyparis obtusa
ATATATATATATATATATTATAATATTATATATATATATATATATATATTATTATATATTTTATATGTGTGTGTGTGTGTGTATTATATATATAGATAATCCACTATGCTTATATACATATATATATGTATATGTATGTATATGTGGTGGTGTGTGTGGTGTGGTGTGTGTGTGTGTGTGTGTAGTATATATATATATATATATATATATAATATACTATATATATATATATATGCATATATACATATGTATATGTATATATGTATCTATATATATAGTTTCCAGATTCAAACACGACTCGGACTCAACAAGGCTGACTCGACTCATGACTCGGCTATGACTCAACAAAATGAAAAAACCCTTGAAATTTAGAGATTTCTAATGATTTAAAAACTTGTTTTATGCAACCATTATTGAATAAATCTTAAAGACACTATAACATCATCAAATAGAAGCTAATTTGATCACATATATAAACATGCAACCATCACATAAGTACAAACATAAATTGAAGTTGAAGGAAATAGAAAACATAGATATGCAAAATTATAAATATTGTCAAATGTACATTAAATCCATGACATCAAATGTTTCAAACATGTGTAAACAAAAACAATTCTATGGCTCAGGTTGTATCTCAACCTCAACCTTGCCATTAGAGTAGCTTATCTACCTCTCACAAAGGCATTTGAGGTAGGTCCTGGATGATTAACAAGCCATAGTATCTACCTATGAGGTGCCACTCTGATCAACATCAGCTGTGTAGAAGCTTGATCGTGCTCTATCCTCCTCCCCTACCATAGCCAAAACCTCAACCTTTATGTTTGCCTAGTCAACCCATGTATGGCCTCCCCAATTTTATTTATGACTCCTTGATGCTACTCTTCCCTACTAGTTGCAAACCTATGCTCTCTTCGTTTCCTTCCTCTCTCTCACTTTTCCTCTCTTCTTCTCACAACTAGGCAAATAGAATGGCATTTAGTGCAAATAGAAGACATATAAGTGAAAAAACAATGGGAAATAATTTTTTAAATTTTTTTTTTGCTGGCCGAAATTGTCAAACGTCAGTGCAAGTCATGTTGCCATGACTAGGAGAGTCATGTCATGACTTGCATGACTTGCACGATTCATGTGACTCATGAGCAATGACTCACTGAGTCATGGAAATGGGTTCTTATGATCCATTTTCCTTGACACGGCTCGTGGACTGAAAAAACTCAGATGACTCGCAGTGAGTCCAAGATCTCTCTCTCCTCT
>BSBK01003893.1:0-105834 GCA_027943335.1 Chamaecyparis obtusa
TATACATATATATATATATATATATATATATACATATATATACATTATATATACATATATATATACATATACATATATATATACATATATATACATATATATACATATATACATATATACATATATATATATATATATATGTATATATATATATATATGTATATATATATATATGTATATATGTATATATGTATATATATATGTATATGTATATATATATATATATGTATATATGTTATATATATATATATATATATATATATATATATATATATATATATATATATATATATATATATATATATATATATATATATATATATATATATATATATATATATATATATATATATATATATATATATATATATATATATTTAGGTGGACCCAACTTCGGTAGCCATTTTATGGATGTGTGTCTCAAACCGATTGATTTTTGCCAACTTTATTACTATTACCATGTTATAGGATGACCCATAATCACCTAGGATATAACACAAGACATGTTATAATTATGCGGGCTTCACCAAATATTTGGATACTGACCTAATACCTCCCGCCCAATTCACCAATAAAGATTAGTATAAATACATTCATACATCAATGTTATTGTACACAATTTGGATCGCTTCAATTTGATCGATAGCGAAGTTCAGACTATTGAGTCTTGACTACTTTGGCTAGTCGCGACTGCGATTGAATTTGAGGCAAAGGTAAGTGATTATTAATTTATTATTCTATGACTCTGTAAACATTGTATATTATAGTTCTATTGTCATTTGTCACTTCTTCAACAAGTAAACATTTTTTTAACATTTTTTTTTCACTGGTAGGCTGGTAGCCTTTATTTCATTGAAGAATTGAGATGTCAAACAAGAATAAGGGTAAGGCTCCTGCATATGGGGAAAGCCAAGAGAGGCCAACAAAATGCAGAACCTTATCATCGTACTTTGGTCATGGTGTTGGAAATGTTTCTGGCCAAAATCAGGAAGCTACTTCATCACAAGAAGATTTTCAAGATTCACAACCTGAGGCTGAACCTACGCGACATATTGAAGAAGTCAACAAACTTGATATCTCAGATCATGATGAACTTGAAGAAGATTTTTAGTTAAATACCCAGAGTAGCCATAATGATATAATCAACTTGGATGAGACTGAGAATGTCAAAGAAGATGATGGTGCAGGGAAGAAAAGAAAATACAAATCAAAGAATGATAGAATGTGGGATCTGTCGAGGAATTTTCAAATAGGATGGGTGTCAAAGTATCCATTCATTGAACCAGTGGATAATCCAATTGAAGGGGAGCCTCTAGTAGAATGCAGATGTAAGATTTGCAGTGAGATAAATAAGAAGGAAAAGAGGTTGCAGCTTAAAATTGACACCATAGAGAAGCATATGGGTAAAGTTTACAAAAATAAAACCATAGATGGATTTCAAAATTTAGTGATAAGATGGAAAACAAAGGAGGAATCTTAGCATGTTAGGAATGCAGAATTATATGAATTTCAACATAATATAAAGATGAAGCCTGGTGAAGTTAAAGGCTCTATTGAAGCTTGTTTTGGAAAAGCATTGGAAGTAGAACTAATGGGAAAAGTTTTTTAGTTAAGTGTTGTGTTTAATATTTTGAGCAGAGGGCATCCTATGATAGACTACCCATCATTGAGTGCTTTATTACACTTTCTGAAAGTTCATAACTATCCTAACAGTCACTGGTCAATAAACAATGGATGGGAATGGGCAAGTTGTCTTGCCGAGATTGAAAAAGAGGATCTGAAGGAAAAAATTAAAGAGTCAAATTTTATTGCATTGTGTTTAGATGAGGTTACAACAATAGACAATACTTCCTGGGTATGCATGCATGTTTATATTGTACAGAATTTTGTTCACCAACCTCATCTACTAATTGTTGCTAAAATGAGGGATAATGCGATAGTGGAAAATTTATTTGAACTAGTAAAGAGTTCTCTAATTGAATATGGAGGTATAAATGACATGACCATTGCCAAAAAGCTGATGTGTGTTGGAGCGGATGGAACTTCAGTAATGCAAGGCCATAGGGGTGGTCTTTGCACAAAGATACAATCTTCCTATGCACCCTATGTTACTCCCATCCACTACATGGCCCATAGAATGAATCTATTTTTTGGAGTTGTCAGCAAGCATGCTCCAGTACAAAAAAATGAAGCTTTAATCAAAGAGCTATACCAATACTTCTGTTAAAGTCCGAAATGATTTAGGGAATTTCAACACTTTTTCAAAGGACTAAACGACGGGAACAAGCTTCTTAAGGATAATGATACCAGATGGATCTCTTTGGATGGACTAGCACATCGAGTTTTTTTAGAATATCAATCGTTGCTTGGTCTAATGAGCTCAAGTCATGATGAATCTGGGCAACCGAAAGTTCCTGTGCTGCTAGCAATGTTAACTAATGTAGAGACACTATTAACATTAGCAGGTATTCTCCCCATGCTTGAGGAAATGAGAAATTTAATGAAAAAGGCCCAACAAAGAGCTATGTATATTATAGAACATGCTTCGTTGCGTAAATTGACATGTGTGGCGCTCGATAGTCTCTATCAATTATGTGAAGATGATGTAAAATTTGCTGGCTAGACGAAAGTCACAGATTTGGACAATCTTGATAAATTTTTAAAAATAGGTTCAAACAGGGAGTTATGTGTAGAAGTTCACGGAGTTGAGATACTAATGCACTACTTTGCTAGGATCGAGTCTGAGGAACTAGGAAAGAACACCAGGACTCAACAAGTATCAAGTATTAAAAGGGAAGACTTTACCATGATCGTTGAGTCTATAACAGCTTCTGTGAAGCACATTACCTATGATCTTTCCTCACAGATTAGAGAAAGATTCCCTCCAGTCAAACTACTTGAATCCATGGCTATTGTGTTTCCTCGATATTGGAGTATGAACAATCCGAAAGATTTTAAATCTAGGCTACTAACTTTGATAGATCATTTCTATAAAAACCAAAGAGTTAAATGGAGTAACTCTAAATGGAATTTTAGATGGAAATCATTTGAGAGAGCAATCAGGTATTTTTTTAATAACAATGAGGGAACAATATAATATTATGCAGAACCCTCTCAAAGATGGATCGGTATCAACGCTTTGGAAAAATCTAGCTCAGAGCGAATTGTTGACTAATTCAATATCAGAATATTTCAAGCTTTCTGATTTAGGTCCGGCCATGATATTGGAGTTGGTGGAGGATGAGAGAGTTTTTAGTGCTTTGGGATTCCTAAAGTCAAAGCTAAGAAACAAACTAGACAAGAATCTGGAAAATTGCTTGAGGGTCTATACATCTAGGTATGAAGTCAATACTTTTCCTTACGAAAGGGCACTAAAATTGTGCAGGAAGAAATGTCAGAGAAGAGGGATGGGCAACATTTCAAACAAAAGTGGGACTGGGAATGGGACTATCATTGACTCATGTACTACTGGTACTAGTACTACTAGTGGTGAACATCAGTTAAGCAGTGGTATGCAAAGTGAAGAAAACATATCGAAGAACCAAGGAATCTATGAAGTTGATGGCACCAAATCTGATGATCTCAGTGATGATATGATGTGGAAGCTTGAAGTTGAACCATTGTAGAAGTAGCAGTTCCTAGCCTCCTAGGTATTTATTAATCTTTTTTCTGAAGTCTACTGTCAGTTTCTGTATCTCATCATCAATCATGCATAATAGAATATTCCAATGTTAAAAACATGAATGTGGTTGATGCTTGATAATGTCATCAAGATTCAATTCCACAATTAATAATGGTTTTCATTTTCATTATTCAGCTCATATGGTACAATTCTTGTAGATTTTTCATTATTTGTTTTGACAGCATAGCAATTCATATGTTAGAAATCTTAGAGTTAGAAATACTGATTGTCATTAATTTAATTACAAATATGATACAATGTAAAAATTCATTCATTAATACTAGTAAGAACACAACTCTGTGATTTTGTTTACAAAACTTAATGACTCAATACCCATTGGCAATTTGGCACATTGCCCAATTTCAATTTCATTACCCTAAGCCAATGACCCTAAATTCCCTGTGATAGAAACAAGGGAGCAATAATAGCTTCAGGTCAATTTTCCTAATGTGAAGTGAGAAGTCTCAAAATTTAAATCAGTAAGACAACTACAAGTCTACAACATCTATACAAATTTACTTGTACATTTCTGCATTTGACAGGCTGGTTTAGTAAATTAACATTGGCAATAGCATCTGCAAGACTGCAGCAATCATCCTATTCAAAAAACAAAGTTCAAACTTGTTACTTTAAACTCAATTCTAGACTCTAGTATTTAGGATAATATCAAAGATATATACTAAAGATATAGAGATGATTGAAACTAAAAGTAGTTTCACATACTATGATTGATGAGATCAAGATGATTCTGTCAGTTTCTTTAGTATGCTCCATTCTTTGTTGGTTGGAAGGGAAAAATTTGTCATGTTATAGTACATGACCTGCAACCTCGTTAGCCATCCATACTTGGAAGAGTGAGTTGAAAGCAATGTTCCTTCCATTACTGCAATCAAATTTGTGAATGTTTTGATGCAGTTTTCAATGCCTTCATAAGTTCTATCTGGAGGAAGGTTGCCTAAATCAGATGTCACTATGTCCTCCAACTTTTTTTTGTAAGCTTCTCTTCCAATGAAACTCGATGATGAGTAATCAAGACCAGGACTCGGCAAACCAAGAGATATCAATTTTCTTGTTTTACTATTCATCTTGGTGAGATTTGGCCTGAATAAGGAAACATTTTCTTGTGCCTCTGTTAATTTCAGACATTTTGAAAAGACAGAGTTCACCTTTATTGATGTAGCAATGCGGTCCTGAATTCCCTTGCTTACCAAATGCCTATCACTGCTTCTGTTGATTTCTTGCATAATCTACTTTGTAGTTTTCTATCTCTGACAAAAACTTTTGTTCTTCTCAATGTGCTCTCTCAGCTTCCCAAAAACATCTGTAAGAGTTTCATTCAGTTCAAACCAATCACACAACCTATCAGAAGACATCTTTATTTGGCCCCAGAAGAATTTTTTTATTTTCTTGACTGTATTATTTACATTCTCATTCAAGCTATTTTCATAATTTTTAATTGTATTAATTGCCTTCTTTAGGTCTTCTCTCATTTCTAAGAACTTGTGTTCACTATCTTTTCTTATTTGCTCTACTTTCTCTTCCCACTCTTTTGCTTTCTCTTCCCACTATTTTGTTTTTACCCTCTCATTCTCCAATTATTTCTTTAAGTTATTGGTTGCCTTTCCCGCAATCTCCAAGCTTTTGTAAAAACTTAATGAAGAGGCTTTTTCATTCTCAAGTTTTTGTTCGCTCTATTCCAATTTTTCCCTCAGAGATTTCAGTTATGCGTCAATATGTTCTTGCTGTCCAACTCCAATTGCTTCTTTAGAGGATGAATTTTTTATCCTTCTCTCTAATTCTTTGCACCTGTTTTCTGCTACTTTCTTAGTTGCCTTTACATTTTCCAGGTCTGTCTTTAACTTATCTATTGTCCCCTGAAGCTTTCCTTTCTCTCTCTCCAACTTCATCAGTAAACTGTAGACCACTTGGTTGGTCATTTTCGACACATTTATCTTGTCCATATTTTTAATTTTGGATAAATCCATTTGGAGGGTGCTAACTTGAAATTGAGATGGATCTAACTGACTCTCTGGTGGATTGTTATCTCTAGCTGGGGGCATAACAACCATGAATTCCATCATATCTTTATTTGGGTCATATATGGGAAATAGCCTATTTGTTGTAGGTTCTGCCTCACGAGCAGTAGGAACTGCTTCCATCTTCATTTTCTTACTATGTTGTCTATTCCTATTTTTTGATTGTTCATAGTTAGTTACAAAATCATTGTAACAAAAATTAGGGTTTTGTGACAAAATTGAATGTTTGAATGGTGAAATAGCACTTGCACTGATGTAGGAGGCTCCACCTATGTTGCCTGTGGTGCTGCTAATTACACCATGAGGATTAGCAACACCCTAACCAATTACAAGTGGAGTATTTGGACTGTTATGAACCTGAGGGTTTTGTCCTGAAGGTTGGGCAATTGTTGGAGTCATAGTCACCATTGGCATTGTTGTACCAATACTTGTCAAAACCTTTTGCTTCTTTACACTACCTTGATCTCTGGGAACCATTGTTTTCTTGTCCACCCATAATGTCCTTTTTGAACCACTAGTTGTAGATGTACCCATGATATCCACAGCTATGGGAGTGGCAATTGATTCAGATTGAATTTGAGTGCTTGGAACAAATGGAATTGACTGAGTTGATGATTTTGATGATTGAACTCCAAGCCCAAGGCCTGGTTTCTCACCATGTTTTGGTTGAGCTGTTGGGTCAGGTGCAGACCAAAACCCTTGTCTAGTAGGACCCAAACCACCAAAACCTTGGTAGCCCATTTTTTCTATAATATCTACCCCTTTGGTATATTGATCTTTTTTGGAGGCATCAACTCTACTAATTGAATAATATGTACTAGCTATGGGATTCACGCTAGATGTGGGATTCACAGAATCTTGGTCATCGTCATCATCATCTGGATATGCTTCAGCTAGATGCTCCTTATTCCACAATTCATTAAACTGTGTATCCTCTTCCACGTCATAAAGATCTGTAGAGGTCTTTGGCTCAGTGAGATTCTTCCTCATTTCCCAAAAATCAAAAATTTTGGATCGAGTTCATTTATCACCAATACATTCATTCATTAGATTTTTTGGAATAGATTTTGTAGATGGTTAAGTAGCTTTCTGGTAGAAATTGGATGATGTCATACTCATGGCCTACACTTTTCCTATCTATTTGTGCAATGCCATAATTTGTGATGACAATTCCTGTATTGACATATTATTTTCAGCAACATATTTCTCCATCTCTTTTTTTACCTCCTCCCAGGATTCCATGTTTTTAAATTTTTCAACCAATGGCATACTTTCATGTTGACATTTGCTTGCAGAGTTCCCATTCTCTCTAAGCTTTGTTCCAATTATGTTGAGTGGATCATACTGCCAGTGACTGTCAACATCAAAGAGAAAAATTGTAGAAAAGGCTTCTGCCACTTTGAATCCTCTTCTCTCAAATGTGAACCCTCCAAATGAGAAAGGCAAGTAGGGAAATATCATTTTCTTTTGCTGACCACTAAAGAGTACATCTGTGCTCTCCATCTTCCATACATATTCCAATGCAAATACCCTCTTTGTGACATGTATTGGAAGTTTTTAGGGTTCTACTACTGAACCGTAAAACCTTAACACTGTGTACTCTTCCATGAAGTACCAATCAGCCAATTATATTTTACTTCCAAGTTGAATTAAATCTCTACAAGTAGCAGGTAATCTAGGCATTGGAGTGCCTGTAATTTTATTGTACATTGGTGCCAAAAAGAAGTCTACAAAATTGTTGTAGTTCCTTCTGTTATCAATCATCCTTATCTGAGGTGTCAACTCATATATTGGATTTTGGCCCTGACTACAAAGCTTGTTTGTCTGAAATATTGCATGATGCTTTGCTACTTGAGAAGATAGCACAAGTAGGTTGTGAATCTAAATGTCTTCTATGAACCTATTTTAATCATTAGTAATTGTTCTTGCATGCAACGAACAATGTGCTCAATAAAATAATATTTTACTGGTTCTTTTTCAAAATGAATATGAAAAAGCATTTCAAGAATGTTGGGACCCACTTCTTTGTTACTATCCAATCCCAAACAAAATTCTAGCAAGGAAATACTGTCCTGAACCCATGGCACAAAAATTTCATAATCATAAGGAGGCCTATGATCTGGACTCAGGCTTGAGCTATTTGTAATTGTTATTCCCCTAATATAATTATCTCTCTGTGTTGCATCTATTTTTTCATAATCCTCTGCCAACTTTGTTAGGTCAATTTGCACGTTTGAGTTTTTCTGTTCAAACCCTAGGTTCAATAGACTAGCAAATTCACTCTCGATTATTGACAAAATTTCCTCTTGAGTATTTTTATTCACAATTGCTTTTTTATTTTCATCATAATTTTTGGCATAGACCATGACAATTTTTGGGCAAGGGAATACTTGAGGTAACGTCATGCTTGCCAACCCAGCATTCCACGATGCAATTTTATTTGCCATTGCATTTACCTTGGGGTTAAATGAAGAAAATTTTGAACCCTTATTTGGATCGTTCATCTTGTTTTCAATTGCAAATCTAATTTCCATTATTCCCTTATTTCCATGAATAACAAGATCATAAATATCATGGAATACATCCATGAAACCTAGTGTTTTAAGCAGATTATGGAATTCTATTATCTAACTTATCTTTTTACTCATAGTCTTATTCTTGATAATTGTTTTGCCCATCGTGGTAAGCTGGTAAGTGGTAACCTAACCTGGTAACAGGATAATTACAGGGGTGATTCAAGAATCAAAATTAAACCCTAACAAGTAATAGGATAATTTTTTTTTATAATATAAACAGTAAAGTTGTAAATGAAGAGATTTGAAAAATTAAAAATGCGGGACCTACGTGTTCAGGATTTTAGTAGTTACCCATTACCCTTAGCTTTGATTTTTGCAAACTTTGACTGGGAATAGGTTATAGAGCTTCAGCTGAGAGACTTTGTTGCACTTTCTTTCCTCAACATAGAAATTTAGAATCCGTAAACCCTTTCTAAATCTGCAGACTACTGGAAATTGAAACTTAAAGTGCCAAAATTGTACAATCTAGAGTCGTCACCACTCATCTGATGGCTGACAAACCTGATGAATACAAGTCAAACATGTCACATCATCATCAAATGGCATTGTTGGTAGGTAGGGCCATACGAGACTCCGAGTGGAATGTCTTACGTGTTTAGTGACATGTGTCATGATTCTGTAACGAGTTTTAAAAGATGGTGTGGCTTTTCCCTTTCATCTTGAAATACAACTTCAATCGTTGATCTACAATAATCCAACGGTCATAATGGCATTGTTTGCCTATGGTACTAGTGGCCCCAAGCCCCCGTGGCCGTGGGTCCCATTAACTCACCTAGTCACCACTCACCTGATGGCTGAGTTAGACGTGTCACATCATCATCAATTGGCATTGTTGGTATGACCATGTGAGATTGTGAGTGGAACTAACACTCTTACATGTTTAGTGACATGTGTCAAGATTTTGGAACGGGTTTCAAAAGATGGGGTTGCATTTTTCCCTTTCATCCCGAAATACAACTTTGGTCGTTGATCTACAATAATCCAACGGTCATAATGGCATTGTGTGCCTGTGGTACTAGTGGCCTTGGGCCCCCGTGGATCCCATTAACTCACCTAGTCATCACTCACTTGACAGCCAACATGTGTCATGATTCCAGAATGGGTTTCAAAAGATGGGGTTGCTTTTCCCTTTCATCCCGAAGTCCATCGTACATTGTCGATCTGTGCTCATCCAATGGTAGCTATTTGCAATGGACATTGTTAAATGTTATAATGTTATTTTTTCCTTTATAAATATTAATTAATAAGGGATAATAAGTTAATAACATTTAAAGTTATTTAATTGAATAGTAACAATTTTAGCCAATCAAATTCAAAATGCACTATTTTTTTAATAATATTAAATTCTAATAAATTTTAGAGGCCGGAGTTAAGGACCAAGGTTACTGTTAGTGTTTAGAGATAACGAGACTTTAACGTTGGTAATTATAATCACACCATAATTAATGAACGATTAGCCAATAAAATAATTCTCATACATTATAATTAGAATACCATATAATTCTCATGGAATAATTCTCATACCCAGTTAATTCACATGGAATAATTTAGATTTGAAAAGATGGGTTAATTCACATATAATTCTCATACATTATAATTAGAATACCATAAATTCTTTCTGTCACCTTATAAATTCTTTCTCTAACCTTATTAATATTGATAAGACATTTCTTTTATTAATATGTAGCTAAATCATAAAGCAATTAATTAAAATATTGCAATCACAGTGACAGAGAAGTCTACGAACCATTTTTTGTACAAATTGAAATGAGCTAAAGCTTGTGAAATTTTTTATTGATTAAATAGTATACTTAATGTTACTAAAAGAATAGTAAAATATTTCATAGAAAACAATAAATTCTTTCTCTAACCTTATTAATTCATTACTCTGTCAAATTGATTATATAGTATTCTTAAAGTTAAAATGATATTTTTTATTCATTTAGATTATAACTTTAACATTGATAATTATAATCACAGATTCACATATAATTCTCATACATTATAATTAGAATACCATAAATTCTTTTATCTAACCTTATTAATTCATCTATCCTTCAAAATTCTATAAATCTAACCTTATTAATTCATTTGTCCTTCAAAATTAGAAATCTTTCATATTAAATGTACGAGTGTGTGAATTTTGATAGGTAACATTACCCAAACTTAATGTCAGTACTCAGTGATAACTGATAAGACATTTCTTTTATTAACAATAACTGTCTACATTGTACAACTATAATACATCATACATATCTAATACACAGATAAATCATAAAGCAACTAGTTAAAATATTGCAATCACAGTGACAGAGAAGTCTAGGAACCATTTTTTGTACAGATTGAAATGAGAGAAATTTCATTGTTTTGTTTTCATAAAATTATAATTAGATAAAGATTGTCTACTTCCACTAACAGAACAAAAAGTAACCTACTATATACAAAAATAACAAAAAAATGAGGTATGTTTTTATAAAACAAAAACCACTAGTAGACTAGTAGTCCAGTGGCAGTGTCTACTTCCAGTAAAATAGTAAATACTACAAAAAGAAACATACTATAAACAAGAAAAAATAATAAAGTTTTTATCAAAAAAACTTGTAGTAGTCCTCTACTAATTTTGGCCTTCGGCTACATCTAAGTAGAATTCATGTGAGATGATTATCTGCGCAAATTCATCTAGCCACCTGATTTCCCCCACCTCAGCCTCCTCTTCGTCAAGGGAAAACCACTTTTGGAGGAAATCCCTAGCAAGTAGGGCCCATTTCCTATGGCATTTCAACTGCCTAGCATTGACGCCCAATAGAAAAGGTTGCATGGCCACATTCCTACCTGGGAGGAGAAGCTTGTGTATTTCACTGGCCCAAGGGATCCCCACCCCTATTTTTGCAAACATGACAACACTATTTTTTTCCCCCAGGTACTCTTCTCTAAAAACCCTATTCAATAGCATTAACATCTCCACCTTCTCTCCTCCGAGGTCAAGAAGTGATGCCAAAAAATGGGACGTAATGTCCATGTTGACCGGGTGCCTATCTTCATTGTTCTGAAACTCTCAGCCCAGCACCATTCTCATAGCCTCTATAACGAAAGGCCCACCCTCCTTACAAATAGATTCTAAGGCTTCATCCGTAAAGGAACCCAGAAAGGCCTTCAGGGCCTCCTCAGATGTGCATATAAGCCTAACGGAGTGTCCATCTGAAATAGTAAAACTACAGAAAACTTAAAAACAAATAATTTGCAGACTGCAGACCCTAAACAAACCAATTATCTAGCAAACGCCAAAGATGAATTGATGAATAATGAAGATAGATCATCTATAAATAGCCCTTGAATTCTGGATCATTAGTTAGCAATAAATTATTCTATCTTTAATGGTATTAAATCCATTGTACTTAACATGCCTCTAAATCTTTCATGTAAATCTTTCCCCTAAATGCATACGTGTGAGAAATTAATATTTTGTCCTTAATCTTTCATCTCAGGTAGTAAATCTTTCCTATAAAAGCAAAAAATGCCAGATATCGATTATAGCATCTATATGAATTTGGAAGTGGTCCATGTCTACTCTGCATGAGAAGTTAAAGAATGTCGCTTCTCACTGACAAGGCATTTATTGCTTACCAATTTAAGAGGTTACAAGTTGCACTATAGTAATAGAACCATGAATATCGATACCAACACGTGTACACTATACAGTGTACTCTGCAGACAAGTAACCCTTATTTGATACGTGTCAACATTCCGGTGACTTCCTCCACAACTTTGTTTCCTTCAAGAAATTAGGGTCGAAATTAAACTTCAACCATTGATCTTGGATCATCAAACGGTATCAAATAATATATTTAACATTATAAAATAATATATGTATGTTAGTCTAAGGCATTATAACAAAATATTTCCCATCTTTTGAAAATCGCCAACAAAATATATTTTTTTACCATAATTAACGAACGATTAGCCAATAAAATAAATAAATTTTCAAATGGTACATAAAATTCGGTTATAGAAATATTTTTTAACCCTTCAAAACAAATTCATTCACCTCATATATTATTAATTTTTACTTGAAAAGAAAAGTATTCGCCTCATATATTATTATTTTTTACTTGAAAAGAAAATTATTCGCCAGCAATTTATGAAATTCTCATTCAGCGGGGAAATAATTGCCAATAAAAACTATGAAAAATCATGGATTTGAAAAAAAAAATATCCTACATTAAAACAAATTCCCCCCTAAAATAATGTACGATTCACCAGGAGTTTACACATTTTCCAAAAAGGGGGTTTCTTAAAGTTATCCCTGGTAGTTGTTCCTTTTATACGGAGCATTTTGTCTCTATGGCCGTCTTTTTGGTTTTAGTAGGGGTTTATCTCTAGAATTTTGGAAGGTGGGGTTGATGCCTCTCTATCCTTGTGCCTTTTGTAATTTGGCACGGGGGTTTTGGAATAAATTTGAGTTCGTATCTTTTGGTTTTGATTATGGTGCTTTTGGTTTCAGGTTCCTAATTTTGGAGATGTTGGAGGTTGGTGGAGTCAATTTTATTTTGGAAAAGATCTTTGATGGTCTCAATCCTTCATCCTCTTCTATCTATTTTGTATTTCCCCTTCCTTGATACCATCTTATTTGAGTGTTGATTCCAACTTTTGGTGCATGATTGTTTCCACCCTATCTTGTGTTTACTTGGAGGGGTGTGTGTTTTTAGAAGGCATATTTTGGGTGTTTAGATTCCTTCCTTTCCAATTAGTAAATTTTATTGGGGATAAATTTATTCATAGCAAGGGATCCAATGATTTTAGACCTTTCTTTCTCCTCTATTTTTAGTAGGTTTATTCTACCATAATGCTTCCTTTTCTTAGTGTTGTTCTCTAGCCTCCTCCCTAGTTTTGATAGGTTTCCTCCATGATTTTTGTAGGTGGGGTCAATGCCTCTTTGGATTAGTGCCTTCATTTACTGAAATAGTTTTAGATAATTTCAATGTTGGTTTACTCTTGGCCATCTTTTTAGTTTCATCAAGAGTTTATCTCCAATATTTTGGAAGGTGGGGTTGGTGCCACTTTGTCCTTGTTCCTTTCTTTTCTGCGGGGGTATTAGGGAAAATTTAGGCTTGTGGAGATGTTGGATATTGGTGGGTTTGATTTTATTTTGGAGAAGATATTTGATGATCTTGATCCCTTCATCCTCCTCTATTTATTTTGGGCTTCCCCTACCTTCATGTCCTCTTGTATTAGTGTTGATGTCAACTTTCGGTGCATGATTTTTTCCAGCCTCTCTAGTGTTTACATAGAGAGTGGTGTGTATTTTTGGAAAGCATATTTTGGGTGTTTGGATTCCTTCTTGTTTAGTTGATGGAGTTGTTTCGGGCTATATTTCTTGAGAGGAAGAGATTTGATAATTTTGACCCTTTCTTTCTCCTCTTTTTGTAGTAGGTTTATTTTCCCATAATGCTTTCTTTTCTTAGAGTTTTTCTATGGCCTTCTCCCCTTTTTTTGGTAAGGTTTTGTCTATTAGACATGTTGAGATGTTGCTTGAATTATTTTCATTGATTTCAAAAACTTCATACTAACATATTTGCGGTATCAATTGGTTGTTGGAAATTTTTGTTATGTACTTATTGACTATCAGTAATGCAATAGAGGATTCATTTATACATAGGACAATTTCAGTAGGAACAATTTTTTTGTTCTATGGAAGGTGTACTTGGTTCTAATCTTAGCTTACATGTTTTGGTACACTTGCATGCTTTCATTAATTAGTATTACGTGGATTTGTCTATCGGTTCATTTTGACTCCTATTCTTATAGTGTTCTTTCAAGTGTTCTCTATATTTGGACAATGGTTTAATTAATCAGATATTTTTTATATATTGGCTATAATGGTAGACTCTAACATTTTATATATCATCTTTTTCTCTTGGTTGTGGTATTCTTAAAATCTTAGTAAATATAATATGCATTGTATACATCTTAAGTGTGACATAGTTATGGGTCCTCTTATAGTATATTGTGAATTTTTCTTAAGAGTGTCCTAGAATTAGAATCAATGGTAATGCATTAAATGTAATAGTAATATATTTTTTTATTTTGTGTCATCACACATGTTTAGTATGGAAAACATGTGTGTGATTGGGATACATATATAAATAAAGAAAACCTTTTTGAATCCGATGAATTGAATGTAATGGAATGTGAGAAAATTAATGTGAGATAAGATAAGTGAGCATAGGTTTGTAAGTAAAATATGTCTGAGATAAAGAAGATCCTTGCATAAAAAAAATACATTGGATCAGATAGTGGTACATACAGATAAGATCATCATTCAGATCTACAATTAGATGTGGTAACTGAGCTTAACTATTGAACTATTTAATATTATGATGGTGCTAGGGTTTTCATTGTAGAGGATGAAAAAGAAGACATAGATGAGGTAGATAATGAAGGAGAAGATAGAGAAGAGATAAAAAATGAAGGATTTTTAGGACTATTGTGCCTATTGGCAGTATTTCTAGTAATATTTTATAGAGTTAGCATTATTGACAAGAGGAAATATTTTGATTAATTTCTATATTTTTTCTCATCATGATGCTCTTCTTATATTCTCTCTTCCCTTTTGATGGTTTTAGTGGCTTTAGGAAATGAGACCAATATTTTGGTTTCGACCATTTTCTATTTTTTTTTACATGTGATTGGATGGACATAAGATATGTTTATGCTAGTGTTCATGGTCTCTTCCCTTCTTGTAGTTATTCTTTTCCTAGGAAATATTTTTTTGTATGGTCTTCTTTCTAGTTTCAACACAGGCTTATCTTTAGAATTTTGGAAGGTGTGATTGGTTTCTCTTTATCCTTGTGCCTTTTTTCAATGTAGGGGTTTCAGAGTAGACTCAGGTTTGTGTCTTTTGGTTTTGATGTTTTTTCATTTCAGTTTAGGTTACTAAATTTAAAGATGTTAGAGGTTGGTGGGGTTGATTTTATTTTGGGAAGATATTTTATGATCTCAATCCCTTTATCATACTCTCTCTATTTTTGGTTTTCCTTGCCTTGATACCCTCTTGTCTCATTTTTTATGCCAAATTTTGGTGCATGATTTTTTCCAGCCTCTCTAGTGTATACATGGAGGGGTGTGTGTTTCTGGAAGGCATATTTTGGGTGTTTAAATTCCTTCTTGGTCAATTGGTGGTGTTGGTTTGGGATAAATTTATTGAGAGAAAGAGTGTTGGATTACGGAGAGGAGGGGGGGTGAATTAGTAATCCCTAATTTCAAATACCTAAAAAAAAATGCTCTGATTAACTTAGTTACAACTTGGTTAAATATAATTCACTATTTACCGACAATAGTAAATAAACTTTAACTATTAGTAAATCTATCGCATAAACCATTCACAATATGTAACACAAGTATTTAATGTTGAAACCTTACTTTGTGAAAAACCACTATATGAATTAACACCCACTATGAAAATACTCTTCTGAAGTATGCTCAGTTCAGAGCCAATCCAGTTAAAGATTACAATACACACTGTTAGGTGTGACCCGATGAATGGATTTACCTCAGATCTATTAGGATCTTCACCCTGTTAGGAGTGGCCTAGTTAGAGGGCTTTAGACACTTTTTAGGATGTTACATTTTTCAAGGATTTTATAATAAGACTATTAAGTCCACTCTGTTAAGATATTTCTCTATTACAAATGCTAATAAGAAATAGTAAACAAATTGACCTATAGATTTGCAACTATCTTTTCTTGATCAAATCCTTTGTGTGTTCTTCTATCTTCATTTCAATTCTTCACTTTCCCCTAGATTCAACACTTCATCATATCCTTCTTTCCCACTTAGAATCTCTCTATTCTTTCTACATTGTATTAGTCGGTGAATATTTATTTTCTTCACTTTTCCATCTATTTGTTCATATAAATCCATCTTTTATATAAATAACTTTTACCTCTTAATCCATTTGTTTATATAAATCCATCTTTTATATAGATAACATTTACCTCTTTTATATAGATAACATTTACCTCTTTTTAGGAATAATGAACTCCTGCCTGTGGTGATTGTTGAAAAGATTAAGAGAAGTCTCGGTGAGAACTACAACTCGTCAATTGGTTTGATGCTAGACTTCAATGATAGATTTTTCAGTGCTGGGCCCATAAATAAAACCCCAACTCAATGGGAGAATTCCATCTGGCTTTCTCCCCCACATGGATGGATTAAAATAAACTTTGATGGTGTTATGAAGGGAAACATGGGCCCAGAGGGTTGTGGTGGGCTCATAAGAGATGACATGGTGAATTGCCTTGCTATCATGGCTATACCCATTGGGGTGCAAACCAATTACGTGGCGGAAGCCATGGCACTCCTCCAAACCCTTAAAATCATTAAGAAAGAGATGGCTCAAAATGTGTGGATCAAAGGTGATTCAATGAATATCTTAAGGTGCATCAATAAAATCACTAAACCATCATGGTCCATTAAGGTGATTATTTAGGAAGCCCTAACAATTATTAAGTCTTTTAAGAAAGTCATTATTTCCTACACTTACCAGGAAGTGAACGGTACCACTGACAAGCTGGCCACTTTGTGGTTAAAGCTAAGGATATCCTAATCTGGCACTGATGTTCCAATCTCATCATTGATTTGAAAGCCAAGTTATCTTTTGATAGGTCTCAAAGCAAAAGGGTGCATTGGGAGTATCTCAAGAAATAATGATGATAAGACACATTTTAGCGAAATAGGTTAATATGATTATAGAAAGTGGTGCCTTTCTCGAGATTACTGATTGTAGACACGAGTTAATTTTTTTGTTTTTTAAAGTTGCATCTTTCTTCTACATTTGGCTATTCTCTACTAGTGCCATTGTTGTTGCTTTCTTCGATATCATGGGTGGTGGGATAAATCAAGGGGAGCTGAAAGACTATGGGAAATGGAAAAACATGTTGGACATCTCAGAAAAAATTAGAAAGGGGGGCCTTACTACCTATATGGAACGGTTGCATGGGTCTAAAGATAGCACAACGAAAGTGTTTGATAAGTTGTGGAAAGATGGGCCAGTTACTATCGCTTGTCTCACTGTGAACATTATAGAAGAACTCATAGATGAGGTGTCTGGGCTAAGCCTCAAGGGCATCAAATATTATAGAGACAAGAAAATTTTGCAAAATGCCATTCGACGTTTCCCCAAATGCAAGTTTGAAGCACAGAGTTTGGTGAAAGATTCCAGCGGTTGCTATGATGTTGTGGCTTTCAAGGAAATCTGGGTGATGGTCATGACGAGGATCATGGAATATGTTACCCTTGATGGTAGGTACAAATGCACCCACTCTTACCACCTTGTGCTGCTCAATCACTTCCGTCACAAGATTAGGGTGTCCTTGCCTTTTTATATTCTCCAGTCCCTCTGCCTTAGTATTTTTAAGCATACCAGGAAAGAGAAGAAACCCATCCTGCATGAGAGACTTATTCTGCTCATAGTGGAACACATTAAGAAGAAGGCCATTTCTAGCCCTATTATTTATTTTCCCAAAACCTCTGGCTCAGCTAAGAAATGTACTAGGGATATGGTTGTTAAAGAGGAGAATCCTTCTGGGAAAAAATTAAAGTATGATAAGGATGCTGGTTTAGATACTGACTCTACTACTAATAGTGAATGGTTATGAGGATATGACTAATTGAACTGAGGAGGGTAGTGATGCTTCAATTTTGGTGTCGAATATGGCCTCAGGAGATTATGATAACATGGAGGAGGAGGTTGCAAGAACTATGGAGGTAGGGAATACCCCTTTGATCAAGAATAACAATGATGATGACAAGAAAGAGGAGGATGTCAGTTGCCAGTAGGTCCCCATCTTGGTGGAGTATGAAAATTCTAAAGAACATGACGTGCCCATCTCCCCTAAGTTGGAGGTAATTATGGAGGTCTATTCAGACATGCAGAAGGATGCCCCAGATGTGGAGAAGGATACCCATGCTGCGGAGAAAGACAATGTCCTTGCCTCTTCTCAGAATATCCCCTTTGTCAAAATTGTTGACATGCAAGAACGAAACATCCAACTACTCAAAGAAGATATGGACAAAAAAATCGATCCTCCTTTTGGGGTTCTTCAGACTACAAAGGTGACCTCTATGAACTCATTTTGTTTCTTGAAATGGGTCTTTCAGGAAATAAAAAATTTGAATTTAAAATGTCATTCTATTTCTGCTAAAGTTGACTCCCTGTAGGAAAGGTTGGAGCCTAGTTTGAATACTTTGGATGGCAACAAGGAAAATGATAGGGACAAAAATGTGAAGGATATGAAAGTTAGAGTGGATATGCTAGAGAATTCCATGAAGAAACCTATGCAGGATAATAACATGTTCATGGGTTTTGCCATGGATTGTTTTTTGACAATGAAAGTGGAGCTAGATGCTAGTTCCCCCAGCAAGAAACCTGATGAGGATAACAAGGATGTGGGAGATGAGGGTGTGGGTAAACATACCCAGTCAACTGAAAGAAAGAAGATCCAAGAGAGGATCCAGGAGCTATCTGACTTCAATACTGCCATAAAAAAGATCTCGGAGGTGAAGAAGGAAGCAGATGAAACTCGTAAGGATTTTGATAAGTTTTTTTGGTTCTTGGTGCTGTCCTTTTTTGGTGTTCTCAGGTTTTTGGTCTTTTCCTAGTGTCTGGTTTTGAGGTTTTTTCTACTAGTTTTGGCTCTGGTGGACTATTTTTCAGCCCTGATTCTCTTTAGTATGCTTATCGTTATATCTTTTAAACTCTACTTGTAAGGGGTTTCAGGTCCCCTTTAAAATCTATTTTTTCTTGCAATCAAAAACTTTTACCTCTTAATCTCCTCTATTAATTTTTTCTTTGATCAATCTCAGCTATCCAATTGATTTCATAAACTTATTCATTGTATCTAGATCTCAGTAACACATTTTCTTTTCACCTCAGAACTTGAACTTTTCTTGAAACTTGTTCCTTTATTTTTCCCATTTAGATCTTTCCATAGATCATCATCTTTAATTTTCATAATTGTAGATTTTTTTAACTAACTTTCCTTGTCATCATAATCATCCAGCTCATCATAGCTAATCATTAAATGTCGTTTCAATCCTTATATTTAATTCATGTTCCTTTCTCGGTAGATAACTCTAAATTTTAATTAACTTTGATCGGTGCCTAAAACTTTCCTATTTGGTGCCTTGAGTTCCAATTTCTTTATTGACTCGCTTCCTTTTAATTTTTACCCTTACTGAGTGACCTTTCCTTCTTGGTATCCAAAATATGTTAACTTACTGACTGGTTGAATCTTCATTACCATGGTTTACCGACTTAACATAATCATAGATTAGGTAGAAAAATTTTATATCAACACAATCTTAACAATTTCCAATTTGTATCAGTTGCCCTATTAATTTATTCAAGTTCACAGCATCTCTTTTCTTCTTCTCCTTAACTCATTCAACCTATATCATATATCGAATGATATGGTAACATAATATAAACTAGAAATCAATTTCTTGATATCAATGACAAGACAATAACTGATCAAACCTTTCTATTTTCTTTTATTCCTTTGATCTTGGTCGGTCTTCACCATCATCACCATCAAATAATTACTCTTCAACATTACTATCAGTTATAGTAACAATCTCCCTCTTTGACATTGATGGAAACACTAACAATATTCAGTGTTTGTTGGCTAACAAATTTTTCCTTCTTTATTTAATTTAATAAACTACTATGTTACCCCCTTGGAATAAAATTCCTTCACACGACAGGTTGGGTAAGTGTAAGGTTATCACTTCCATCTGTGTTATTTAACAAGGTACAACTCACTTCAACATATATTCACTGAATGATCTATTTTCTTACACAAAATGTACTTTTAACTAGAAAGCACTTAAGGCTTCTATTCATTCTTTGATGAGAGGCACATATTGAATCATTTCCAATTATCCAAGGTAGGAACTCAAAGTTTCTTGATATCATCAACCATTTAGAAAAATGACAAAAATCAACAAAAAAGAAAAGTTCTTTAAGGAAAAACTAACTTCAATTTTAACGATAAATCAACACAAATAAAAGTTTCTATTAATTCATCTTAATAGAGAGCATCAAATATTGAATGAAAGATGGTCTCCAAAAGCACAAATTCAACATGAGAAAAATGTAAGACTATGTTTCACATGAATTGATATTCTCAAAGAAATACCATCCCACAAAATTTATACACAAAGATTTAAACTTTGAGACACTATATATTTTTAATGTAGCAAAGACACGAAGATTTATAGTTTTCTTGCTTTCAAAATTGTATCATCAAAAATTCACTTTCCAGATAACAACTACAAACCAAAAAAATATTCTCCATCTCTAAATTTTTCAAACCCTTATTATTGTTTTTCTATGCTACTAAATAGATATCAAACCAAATAATAGGGGAGATCTCCCTGAAAACCCGACCTCCCTAGAGTTGTTAATTAAGCTCAATAGTGTTTTAGGACACATATCAATCAAAAAGTTTTTTAAACATCAAATAACTTTTAAAGAAGACAATCACTTCTAGCAATAAGTTACATATCCTCCTCCTCATCAAGTTGGTAAGCATCTTTCCATGTGGCATGACCAGTTACCAGTTCATGCACCATGTTTGAGTTTGGATTCTCAAATTGAGGATCTTGGTTACAGAGACTTCCTTTTCCCACTTCAGTTTCAATACCTTCTCATTATAGTTTCAATACCTTAGCATTATATTTATGTCTTCTGAAGTGAAGTCATCTTTGTTCTTCTATGAGGCCATGTCTATCTTGAATTCTTTGATGGCTTCTTCTATTTTCAATTCATAAAGGACTGGTTTCTAGTCAAAGGTCAGGTTCACTACCTTGTTTCCACCTTCTAGATTCGCCTATATGTCACCGAGTTCATACTCTCAGCTTCCCATATCATCTATCATAGTTCTAAGGAAAGACATTCTCCAATGAACTATCTTTTTCTGAATGAAAAATTGGCATTCATCTGGCACCAGTTTGAATGATTATCCTACTAAAAACTTGAGAGTTCCATAATTTTCCAATGCAACCATTTTCTTAAGTATGACTCCTCATTTATTTTCCTATGTTTCCTAGTGCAAATCTCCTTGATCAAGCACTATGCATCAAGTTGTAAATTCCATGAATCTTTGACATATTTGCATCTATCTTTAATATCCTTATCAATCTAATCATCAACTGCATTTACCAATAGTTTTCATTGTTGGATCTGGCTTAGAAGATTCTTATTTTTTGGAGATGAAGGATCAAAGTTGTGTGGGGCTTAGGCTATTGGAAAGGGACTGAAACAATTAAAAGTATCCATGAACTCATCTAAAACTCCAACAGTCCACTTCAAACCCTTTTTGTCCTTGCCATCCTTCTCAAATCAGGTGAGTATTTCATGAGAAGATTGTTTGAAAAGATGATTGTTGGCTTCTCGATCCATGGCACCTAAGTGCACCCTAGTGATTTCAAAATCCTACATAGAAGACTCATTTTTTTCTTCACTTGGCTTGTAGGCTGCAATTTCAGTCATCCACATGCCATTTTTCATGTTAGCTGTGAGTCTAGCCTTATTTTTGGCCTTCTTGGGCTTAGGTGTCTTATCTATATATTTAGAAACCATATCTTTGAGTGTAAGAGATGCGGGAACTAGACTACATTTATCACTAATAGAAGTGGTTGAACAAGAGTTGAAGCAGTTGACTATTTATGACTTGAGGACTTATGACCTTTACCTGCATCATCAATGGTACAAGAGGAGTAAAAAATAATTCATGGTGAACAGAAATGGGTCTTTTCATTATTGACAATATTGCAAGGCCCCTAGAGCTTCATCATTTTTCTTTTCTTAATCTAATTCTATGTGAGTTTTAGAAATCCATGGTTCTTTGATGAATACTTTCTTCCTCTTCCTTGTCCCAATTTACTTCTACTATCACCATCTCATCTAGTTCTGAGAATCTTGGTTCAAAAAAGTCAGAACTATCTTCTTCTAAACCCTCAGTGTTTACCTTTATCTACAAGGTCATAATTTGAGCAAGAAGCATCCTTGAGTTCCCTCTTCTTATCACCTCTTCTTCATTGCAACAATCCTCCCAAAATTCTTCTAAATGTGGGATAGGTAGCTGAGCTCTTGAACCTAAACTCTTGGCAAAGCCTTTATAATTGTCATAACCCTTCCTTTTAGTGTAATATTAAAAGTAAAAGCTCTGCAGATCACTTCCAATGCTTATTGTGTATGACATTGAACTACATTGTAGAATTCCTAATTTGAAGGGAAAGAAATTCTCTAATATATCCTTTGGTTGAAATGTTTTGACTGTTGTCATATTTTTGACACATTTTGAAAGCCTAATTACTAGATGAGCTACTTTAACCTAGTTTGCATAATTATGTGGTCTGGATTAAATTTGTGTTCATTTCATTGCAATACATGGAAAAGAAAAGAAATGAATATCATTTGCATCTACACATACATCTGTCTATATCATTTTGTTCTGAGCAGAAAAGTAAAAGAGCTGGAAAGAAAGAACATCTATCTAGGCTCACACAGGCCGTGAGCATAGCCTTTACCAGAAATGAATAGATGAGTGCAGATATACATAAAGAAATAATTGATATGGGGGTACTAGACATTGCTTGGTATTGGTGTCTAGATCTAGTCCTATCCAGTGAGCTCTTGAGATCCAGAACCTGCAAGAAGTAAAGAGAGGAGATTGGTTAGATCTAATGGCTCTATGCAATGGCTGGTATCACAACATCACAGAATGCATACATACACTCAGCCATGGACCTCTAACAAAGGCTGTGCTCAGGGAATGTGCATGAGAGTCATTGAAAGAACCAAAAAGGGCACCTTGTTTTCACTGATGTGTTTGTTTCATGTGCAGATGCAGGGAAGTTGATCCAATAAAGAGTTTTGTGAATGATCCGGGTCCTTGATGTGGGTAATGATAGAGGAACCTTATGTACTCTATATGTTACCCCTTCAAGGGCAAAGAGCACACATAGTGTGTACAGATGGGGACATTCAGATGTCTAGCATCAAGAGCATAAAAGAGAAACAGAGGGCTGAATGACATCAAGAACAGAACAGAGCTATTTGTAGAGTACACAAGCCTATGGGCCAAATAGGGCACGCTGTTGCATAGATGTTCATATGGTACAGTTGAGGGTACACATCCACCAGATAAAAAAAAGGTACAATAGAGAAATGCTTAAAGATAAACTCATACATTCCATGCAAAGGCATTCATATGTTTCAAGCTGCATTTTATGACTAATGCTTTAATATGAAAATCATGATAAATCAAAAGGAGAATTTCTATGTCCTAAAGCCTAAGTGGCAAACACATAATCACTGTTGGGGCCTATTATATTCATGGTGGCACAATTAATGGCAGAGAATCAGAGAAGGCACAGATGAAAGAATGATAATCACAGGGCATTGATATACACATCTAAGGTTACATGAAGATGGGAATATGAAAATCAATAACAGGGCATATATATAATGGTAATGTATAAACAGTGGCCTAGCATTTTTTTTTACAATGATAATGTTGTTGCACATATCTCACTGGTATGGAAGCAAAATGAACTAGTGTGACCATCAATGGAGACTGATTGAATGGACATGCAACATCAAATATGCCCTCACTGCAACATTGTTTCAGTTCTCGGGCTTGTCAATCTAAGCAATACAATACACCATGCAATAGCAAATTGCAAAGGCCTATACTATGTGTTGTCAAGTTTCCAGACAAGGAGGTACATGCAGACCTACAATATTGTTTATTGTTCTCAGATAATATACAGTGGTATCAATAGCAAGGATAAGGCTCGAACCGGTATATTGGAGTTACTAATAGTGCAAAAGGAATGTACCATCACAATGCCTGTTGGTTCTCGGGTTCTTCACAAGCAAAGAGTAGGAGTGGCAATATACACAATTCAATATTCAAGATATGCATATGCAGTGTCCTCAGTGGACAGTATCCTTATGTTCATGGGCTTTGTCCCTAGTATATTGCTACAATGGTTGCTATAGTCTATAAGAGAATAATAAACCAGTACCACATTCACATATGCCCTCGATGAATACACTATGTGTTCTCGGTCTAATGTATGCCATGTCAACAATTTTCAATGAAAAACACAACCATGAGCTACACAATAAATAGCTGACATTGATGCCCTCGATAATCAGATACAACACGATGCTATATGGATGCTAATTGATTGCATTAAACAGAAAAATGTAAAACCATTTTTATGCAGCATGAAGAATATCAAATGCAAAAACTTCAACTAAGAACGTGGTAAATCAGAACACAACCAAAGTACATTCAATGTATCGGCATCACAGTGCCCCAGAGGTGACAAAATCTCATGGTGCCATTGATTCAATAGAGACTCAGAATAAAGAAACCGTGCCCTAGCTTCAATACAGTGAAGGTTTCGATGCCCTAGCTCTTTGAGCTTGCGGGCTTAGACATACACAGCAGTGCCAAGATATTATGCAAAACTGTAAACGTGCCCTAGCCATAGCATCATCGGACCGTACTATGCAACAAAGAAAAGTTGAGCATATCAACAGCACTCTTAAATACAATGAAAAATAATGCAGTAAACAGAGATTTTGAAATACAGAGCATGCTTTAATTCATAAACCTTCAGCAAGAAAATCAAAAACAATGTTACAACAAGATGCCAAATCAAGCCATGTGCGCCTACCTCAATCATTATGCAGTGAAGAAGACTGATGTTTCCAAACAAGCTCATGTTTCAGAAGGAAAGTTGCTATTTTGAGTTCAATGATTGCCAAATGTTGATCCCAGTTGCCATTTTGCAATGATGCTGCCTTCTCCAAATGAGGGTTTCCTTATTAGCATGTCCCCTTTTTGCATTCCCTTCTTAGGGTTATACATTAATTGCCATAGATGGTAGTTTTGTTTTTGGGTATGAAGCATATCCTATAAATATTAATAAATTTATCTTGTCCTAAGGTAAATATATTAATTATATTCAATGCCCTAAGGTCCCTCATAATAAGTCATTTTTGACTTAGGTGAATATTACGCCTTTACTCATGAATTCATGTATAATGAGGATGTTATTATTTAAAATTTTTATGCCATGTGGATATGTATTAAATGTAAATACCTCAGGATTTTCTCCTCATTTTTGAGTTGAGACTATCTTAAGTATATTTTTGAATTCACTATATTTGGTTTAATAAGGGGGAATAGTTTTCTAAATGTTACAAGTCAATGCAAGAGTTTCATTGTAGGGTGCTTTGACATGTGGTATTATTATAAAACACTGTCAGAATATCATTGTTCTGCATGACTTAGTGGGTCTTAGGTCTTCTTTGACTAGTCTATTTTAGGGACCCCACTTTTTTCACTCCCCTATTTTCTCAGGAATTGGGCATCCAAATTTTAGAGTGATGGGATCATGGTCCTAATGGCTGAGATTTGTCTATTATTGGCGAGGTAGTGGGCTTGATGGCACATTCTCCAGGTTTTTTATATATGCCTCTCACTTTTGTGATTGAAGGCTAGTTCTTCATTTCCTCATTCTCATGAGGTGAATTTTGTAGCTCTTGTAAAGTAGTCTGATATTGTAGCTCCTTTTGTTCCAGCTAATAGCAAAATTGTTCTCTTCTTTTTCTACAGTTTGTGAGTTGGTTGATGAACTAAGTGTTATGTATTGGGATTGATTTTGATCCTTTACATGATAGTGTGTTCATTTAATTATTTTGCAAGCATTGGTTTTTCTTGGAGGTTTTCAAATCTATGTGCATCTAACTGTGTTGAATTGTGAAAATTATCTTTCCTTCTCATTCACATTCAACACCTGACTATTTTCTAAAGAGAAAATCAGATTTGAAAGAATTGTGGAATTCTTGTTATGTGCTGGGTTGCATTGTGAGTTTGTTTTCAGTTTGTGGATCTATTCAGTTTGGTGAATCACCCAAGTTAGATTTAGTCATTTCAATTTTATGCAATCCCTCTATCCCTTTCCTTTCAAAGTTAGTGCAGTTCAAGTGATACAAACAGGGAAGTCGGCCCTTAATCTGGAGGTCTATTCTCAGGAAGCAGTCCCACATCTTGAGAGTATTCCCATGTTTCACGAGATTGGCTGGTTTCATACTTAGCCATCACGAGTGCAATCCTTAGTGACAATAGTTTTTTGCACACCCAGTGGGATTGAAGACTCAATGAGTCTGATTTCTTAGAAAGTTTATTGCAATTTATTGTTTGGTATGAGAAGTGACTGTGTTTTGAAGTCATACCTGGTGACTCTAATGGTGTTTTATGCATATCAATCCCTAAGCTTATGAGTGGAATTCCAACAAGAAAGAGAAAAGATCCTTTTGTGTATATAGAGCTGCCACCTGTCAAAAAGAGGCCTAAAGCAGCCCAAGCCTGTACCTCTAAAACCCCTAAATCTACTCTTAAGTCTACTCATAAGCCTACAAGTGTTTCACCAGCCCAATCTATACACGTGTTGTTACCTATTCAAGCAGCACCAATAGTTCAAGTATCAATAACCCAAGCTCTAGTTTCTCAAGTTCCAGTATCTCAGGATCCCTTAAATCCACCAATGGCTCAGCCTAGAATCCATCCTTTTGTAGCTTTTAATCAAGGTAGCCCCTTAAATTTATAGTAGCACGATGATATACCTATCTCAGCCCTTAAAAGTCTACCTACCTTTATAGGAGAAGATCAAACATCATCCATTGAACACATAAGAGATGTGGCATCTCTTTGTGGCCTGCATCATATTACTCAAGATAATGTTGATGTGAGATTGTTGCTAGCCTCATTTAAGAGTGTTAGCATGTGCAAAAATTTCATGGCTCCTGGTCTTTTCCCCTACTCTCTGCAATATTTTTCTGCTCCCTGGTTAAACCTTAGGCAAAACGTTCAGAATCTAGCTGTTAGGTTTCAAAATTCAAGTGTGCCCTAGCTTTATTCTTTTAGCGCGTTACTTTTTCATGGGTCACTTAAAAGAACTTAATCCGCATGTGTCTTTTAAACAAGTTCCTTTTACCAAGTTCATGGTTAGGTCTTTTATGTCTTGGCGGGTCCCTTTTATTTCTTTTCCTAAGTCTTGGCTCCCCAGCCGCTTTAATATCTCCTAAGGTTCTCGGCTTGACCTTGCGGAGTTATCAATGGGTCCACTTACCTTATGCCTTGTCAGCATTTTGTGATTGGTCCATGGGTTAGTCATTGTGCATGTGTCAATGGGACCTGAATTTCCAAAGGCTTAGTGGGACTAGACAGTGTCAGAAGATTGATGGTTAGCGTAAGTTCGCATGGGATTTGTCAGAGCCATGCGATCTTACGCTAGCCGTTGATGTTACTTTTTGTCAGGCGGTAGTTCATCGGTGCGTCCTATTTGCCAGGTGGTTCTTATGTGCCACGCTATTCTGAGTTGGCGGGTTTTCATTTGTCCGCATGTTGATGAGTTGGTTTGTGTCAGAGAGCCCGCGTTGAAAGCTTTTAATCTAATAGTCGACATATGATCGTGAGGAATATTCTAGGCTTTTGCGATCATGCACCATCCGTTAGATTTTATTCCATTTTGCCAGGTTGCCTGTTGTACTCAGTGGATCCGGTGTGACATGCGTGCTTGCAGTTGGAGGTTTCTTATTGGTCGATGGTTGCTGAGGTGGATTTTCTTGGTGGGACCGCAACTTAATGGTGGGCAGCAGTGGTGGTTAGTCACATGTTCGCTTAGCCTTTTGCAAGGCTATACGATCATGTGACTAACATTTTTTGTTAGCTCCATGCGGTGATGGTTGCACTGGCAGTTATGTTCGTGGGTTGTCGCATGTTTGCATAGCCCATTTCTTGGCTATGTGATCATGCGACAAGATGCCACATGTGCTAGGGCCCGTTTGTGGTTGTTTGGCGGTCCTGTTGGTAGATGGTGTCATGGCGGTTTCCGGTTGGTCTGTGCTGGCGAGATGTCAAAGTTTGAACGTGGGCCGTTGTTTCTCTACAGGTGCCAGGGAGTTAGTCGTTGTGTTTCAAATTCAAATTTTTCTGACAGTTCCTAGCGACCAGAAAGTACCAAATTTATGGAATTCATTGCAGAAATTACCCCATTTGGTGAGAAGCGACTGGTTTGCCATTTGTGGTGTGGTTGGATTGTTTGCAGAGATTATACCGCAAAGGTTGTGTGCTCAAGGCTTGTTGTAGGGTATCCTTTTGAGCCTAGTTTTGTGATCCCCTGTACTTGCAGAGAAGATTTTCATGATTGTGGATCAGTTTAGGATTTCGTCTTTCCTAATTGCCTGTGTTTACCGCCCCTGTAATAACTTTTTAGACCATTTCTAGCAGGTTGGGTGGTTGAAACCTTGACCCTAGTCATCCATAGCTTGTTGCAGATTTCAAGATGACTAGGGGGTATAAGTTGTAGAATTTCTAATTTTGCAAGGGTTTCAAAACATTGTTGCTTTTGGTCCCTGGTTTTTTACTGTAATATACTGAGAGAAGTCTGATTTTGTGACTTCTCTCATCTTGGTATCATTCTGATTGTATGTTGATCCTGATTATGTTAATGAGAACATTCTTGAATCCCAATCTTGTATCTTGTGTATGTCTTCTTGCTTGTCTCTGAGCTCATATATGTTAGTTTCACAAAGTGTGATGATGTATGGTAAACAAAGAGTATTTTGAATTTATCTTTGAGTTCCTAACAAAGTTAGGATTAAAGTCTTCTGGGTGAATTCAGTGAGTTCACAGTCAGGTGTAGAATTTGATGTCCTTGTGCTTTAGGGAAAGGGGTAATAGGCAAAGAACTTACCTCAGATTCCATTGTGTTTGATTTGAGGTATTCAGTTGAGGTATACAGCTAGGTGACTCTAAGCCTTGGGATAAGGCACTGGTCCTTCCTCTTGAAGTATCATGGTTAACAACCACACAAACATAAACATTGATTTGATAAACCTTTATGAACTTGTGTTGAGTATTGTATACATCATTTTGAGACTCCTTTGAAGAAGTGAGTCAAGGGTACACCCACCTGAGCATTGAAGCTCAAAGTGTAGAAGGATCTTTTGGTCCTTGTTAGTTGGTCCCCTTCCTTGTAGACTTTGGAGTGGTGATAGAGTCAGGATTTTATTTACATTATCCATCAAAGTGTAAATCTGCAAGTTGAAGATCAAAGGGAATAATCCACAACCAACAAAGGCCAAGGCTTTGCAATGGTTTAGAAGTGTACCAGTTGGCTCTATTGTGGATTGGGATGGGTTGGGTCAAACCTTGACCAATCAATTTGAAGATAAGTTAGACCATCTTTCACTAGTTGAACACTTAACTACTATTAAAAGAGCACCTTAGGAATATATGATGGATTTTAATTTTAGATTTCAGAGGACATGGCAAAGAATACCAGCTACTATTAGGCCATCTAGCCAGCATGTCTTCCTATATTATTTGAGAGCCCTCAATAGTGATATCTCTATTATGATCCAATCAATGGGTGGGAATAATCTACCAGCAGCATATGACCTTGCTATAAGAGCCGAGAATAGTCTAATCCAAGCTGGGAAGATAGCCCCAAGGCTCCCAATGCCTATTTTTCCAAAGCTTCATCCTCTTCCTAAAGTAATTCCAGCCTTGGCATCTATTCCACCTCTCCCAGCTCCTCCTCAACAAGTTTCTAACTCAGTTGTGAATCAATCCCAAGAGCTGACTAAGATTAAGTAGGCCTTGCAAATAGTTACTAATGAGCTAGTGAGTCTAAAGAAGCAATAGTCCTAGCCTTATCAGCAACCTTATCAGTAGCCCTATCAAAATCATTACCAACAAAACAAGCCCCAATACCAGCAAGGCTAGCAAGTTCAAGCAAGAAGTTATAACCAAAAGACCAGCCAGCCTTATAATCCTAACATTCCTAGTGCCTCTAGGGAGTTGGTTCTTGTGGCTCAAAACAATATGGTACAAGATTATCAATGGGGATGCTCATGCAATCAGCAGCATGTTCAAGGAGTTTGTCCAGCAGGTTATGCTTAGGCCCTCATGGTACATAATAATGTGTCCATGCCACAAGAAATGGTTCAAGGACCAGATCAACAATGCCCAGTTAACACCATAAGTGAGGCTCAACCCTCTGAAGTAGCATTGATGAACTTTCAGAAAGAAGACTTTTGTGGAGTGATATCTTCACCTAATGACAATTCATCTCACACTCCTATTGCAGCCAATACAAGATCTAAGAAGAAGACTTTAGAAGTAGAGCAAGTGGCCTCTACCAGTCAATCAGATCCTATTGTGAATCTACCACCTAAACCAGCTCAAGTTTTAGCTATAGAACAGTCAAAAGAAACAAAGGAGCTAGCTAAGGTGACTGCTTAGTTGGTGCTTACACAAGCTAAGACTATTTTTCCAAAGGGACAACCTATGGTGAATTTGGGATCTTTTAATATAGTAGAACAAATGAAAAAGACATCAATCAATGTTCCTTTGATTGACACTTTGGCAATTCCTGGACAAAAGGAGCTGATGTTGAATGAATTGGCTAAGATCTCATCGAGCCAAGGAGCTATTTTGGAGCAGCCTAAGGTCCTGATGGCTGAAACCCCTCAAGAAGATCAGCAAAAAGAAGAGAGTAGTTCACAGCCCACTATTGTTTCTTAGGTTAAGCCTTCTCCTTTCTATCTAACTCTTATTGTTCGAAATCATTTAATCTATAACTGCATGATAGATTTAGGAGCTAGTAGTTCTTTGATCTCTAAATAGTTGGTAGATTTATTAGAGTTACCCTATGAGCCATTAAATAAGCCTGTTGTCTAGCTTGATGGATCATCAGTCAATACCTTGTGAGTTATTAAAGACCTGAGTCTCACTCTTCATGAATGTCCTACCTTTTCCATCCCTCAACATGTCTATGTTATTGATTTGCCTCCTCTTTTTGCTATATGTTTGAGTAGGGATTTCACTGCTAGGATACGGGGATATCTCTCAACTAATTGGTCTCACTTGTATTTCACAACAAGGTATGGAGCTAGGGTCAGGATTAAGTCTGAACCTTTTGCAAAAAATCATGTTGAACCATACACCCCAAGCCTTGTAAATGCTAATTTGATGTATCATGATCAAGAATCAATTGATTCTGAGCCTAAGATCAGTGACATAAGGTTTCCTAACATAGCACTAGATGAGTGAGCTGAAAAAAATTTAGAAAGTGAGGATCCTTTCAGAAATATAGATGTGGCTAGCATTGGAACATTTATCATTCATGAGGGAGACATTGTGATGCCAGAATTGATTAAAAAGGAGGGCAAAGACTCTACCAGTCATGATGGTGATTTGTGGCAACTTTTCTTTGATGGGGCCAAAAGTAAAGTGGGCTTAGGTGGAGGTGCTATTCTGATTTCTCTAGAGGGAGAAAAGTATTATTCTACTATCTATTTTTCTTTCAGCTATACCAATAATACAAAAGAGTATGAGGCATTGATACATGGTTTGGAATGGGCAAGACAAAGAGGAATCAAGAACCTAAAAGTGACTGGTGATAGTGTGTTGGTGGTCAATCAGATTTGAGGCACTAATCTCACAAAAAGTGACATGTCAAAGATGTACAAGCATAGGGTCTAGGACCTAATAGAAGGTTTATATGCCTTCAATTTAGTTGTTGTTCCAAGAAATCAGAATACACAAGTAGACAAGTTGGCTACCATGGGAGCAGAATATGATATTCCAAATGGTGTCTCTGATCCTATTTCTTAGCATGTGAAGGTCCTGATAAGACCATCTATACCAGACAATCAAGTAAGCTGGAAAGTTTTTGAAAATGATGAACAAATTATCAATTTTATTATTGAAGAAGCTGAGTTTTCTAGAGTGAACCAGAGCAAACATGCTCATCAATATGATGATCAAATGTTACAACTGAGAAGCAATAGATTACCAAAAGGATTGGTTACACTTGAGTCTGTATTCAATTCTAATGATCAACTCAGAGGTGACAAGGCTAGCATGACAGTTAAAGAAGAACACTACTATCCTATGGAGGTCCTCAAAAAAAAATTTCTCAAGTTAGGAAAGGTATGCACTTAGTCTGAGACACAAGCTTTTGTTTCATTATGTCAGGAGTTTAGTGATGTATTTTCTTGGGAATACTATGATTTAAATGGATTTGATCCTCATCTAGCCCATCATACCATTGAACTAGAACTCCAAGCCAAGCCTGTAAGGTAGAAACAAAGGCCCATTAATCCCAAGTTAGAGGTCCTAATGAAAGAAGAGTTGAGAAAAATGATTCAAGCTAATATTATCTTTCCTATTAAGCATACCTCCTAGGTCTCAAACTTAGTGCCAGTTAGGAAAAAGAATGGCGAGATCCAGCTGTGTGTAGATTTCAGAGACCTTAATAGGGATTCCCTAAAGGATCATCACCCATTACCATCTATGGAGTAGATTTTACAGTATGTTTCTCGATCTGATAGGTTTTCTTTGTTAGATGGCTTTTCTGGTTATAACCAGGTCCTAGTCAGAGAAGAAGATCAATACAAGACAACTTTCACTACTAAATGGGGCACCATGGCATACAGGAAGATGCCATTTGGGTTGTCAAATGCTGGTGCCACATTCTAGAAAGCCATGGAGATGGCTTTTGTTGGCCTAATGAATAAGTTCATTCTAGTATATCTGGATGATATAACCATTTTTTCAAAGGACACAAAAGATGACCTGATACACCTTAGATAGATTTTTGAAAGATGTAGAGAGTTTGAGGTTTCACTGAATCCTAAGAAATGTATTTATGTTGTTCACGACGGTAGACTACTGGGACACATTATTTCCAAGCAAGGAAAAACTATTGACCCTGAGAGGGTGAAAGCCATTCTAGCTCTTCCTCTGCCAGCTCACAAGAAAGGATTATAGAACCTCCTAGGAAGGATCAACTTTTTAAGAAGGTTTATCCCAAATGTTGCTACACTTTTGAAGCCTATGACGTAGATGCTTAAAAAGAATTCAAGTTTTCATGGGCTAGTAAAGAAAAAAGGAGCTTTGAAGAAATCAAGGAAGCAATTGCATCTACTCCTACATTGGTAAATCCTGAGTTCTCTAAAGATTTTATATTATATACCTTTGGGGATAAAGGTAGCATTTCTACAATTTTAGTTCAACATAATGCTGAGAATCAAGAACAACCAATAGTTTTTTATAGTCAGGGCCTAGATGGCTATGAGCTGAATTATTTGCCTATAGAAAAACATGTATTGGCCATTGTGAGAAGTCTAAAGAAGTTTAGACATTTTTTGTCTAACAATACAGTGCACCTGATGGTTGCACATCCTTGCATAAAGGACTTTCTATTGAACAAAGACCTAAGTCATAAGAGAGCTGGCAGGGTCACCAAGGTTATGGAGTATGATGTACAGATCAAAGTGACCAAGCTGGTTAGAGGAAAAGGACTATGTGAATAGCTTAATGAGAAAACAATAGATCCAGACCAGGAAGAAGAGGAAGTAGTTTTGATGAATCAGGATGCTAGACAGAGCCCAAGCTAGATAATAGAAATGAAGTGCTATCTTGCTACTGGCCAATGCCCTAAAGGCCTTGGGAGGAGTAAAAGAAGGTAATATATAGACTTTAGGCTATTCCTTTTGTTGTTATTGGTAAAGTTATTTATAGAAGGGATCGTGCTGGTGTCTTATTAAGATGTGTTGAGACTGATCAAATTAAGAAAATACTAGAGGAATTTCATGATGGAGGTTCTGGTGGGCACTTTGCTGCCAGAACCACTGGTCTTAAGATTCTAAGAGCTGGGTATTACTGGCCTAGTTTGCACCAGGATGCTTTTGATTGGGTTAGAAAATGCAAAAATTGTGTCGTGTTTACTGGAAAACAAAAGCTGGCTTCCCTTCCCCTTCATCCTATTGAGGTTGAACAACCTTTTTCAAAGTGGGGACTAGACTTTATTGGACCTTTCAACCCACCATCTAGTGCTGGGCATAAATGGATACTCACTGCAACAGACTACTTCACTAAGTGGATAGAATCAGTAGCACTAAAGAGGCTAATGAGACCTCTGTGTTGAATTTTTATCAGGACATTATATTTAGATTTGGTACTGCAGATTCAATTGTATCAGATAATGCTATGTCTTTCCTAGGAGCTAAGATTCTAGAGTGGGCACTCAAGCATGGAATATTTTTTACTACCTCTTCTAATTATTACCCTCAAGGTAATGGCCAAGTAGAATCAACTAATAAGAACTTGCTTAGAATAATCAGAAGAGTTATAGAAGGGAACTAGAGAGACTAGCATGGCAAGTTAAAGTTAGCCTTGTGGGCTAACCAGATAACTCCTAAGAGGGCTACTGGTAATTCACCTTACACATTGGTATATGGAAGGGAGGCCAGGATTCCTCTATCTATTGAGCTACCTACCTTGAGTTTGATTAAAGAGATTGATCTCATGCAAGAAGATGCCATGCAAGTTAGGTTGGAAGAGCTTATTGAATTAGAAGAGACAAGAAAGATGGCATTTGAAGGCCTGGAGGCTCATCATGCCCAGGTTAAGAGAAGTTTTGACAAGAAAACAACACCTAAAGTCTTTAAGGAGGGAGATTTAGTTCTCAGGTGGGATGAAGCCAGGGAAACACACCAAATTTGATGCATTCTAGACTGGACCTTTTGTGGTGATTGGATGCAAGGCCCACAATGCTTATCAGCTGGCCAACATGGATGGAGAAGAGCTACCCATTCCAGTGAATGGGATTCAATTCAAAGCTTGCTTCTGAGGTTCTTTCTACCCTATATTTTAGTAGTGTTAGATGGTTTTGGATTTTTGTTTCCCCTAAGTGCCTAGCACAAGTGTTCTAGTTCAGCTTGTAGTTGTTGTTTAGTTGGTTAGCAATAAGCCTAAGTAGTTACCAGACATTTAGTTCCAGTTTTGGTTCGAAAGAAGGAGTTCTATTTTGGTTGGATTTGGTTAGTTGTTAGTGACTCTGTGCCCAATGGATTTTCAAGGAAGTTGGTCAGATGCTTAGCAAGAAAGCACTCCAAAGAGGTCACCAGAATGTTGTCATATTTTTGACAAATTTTGAAAGCCTAATTACTAAATGAGCTACTTTAACCTAATTTGCATTATTATGTGGTCTGGATTAAATTTGTGTTCATTTCATTACAATACATGGAAAAGAAAAGAAATGAATAGCATCTACATCTACACATACATCTATCTATATCATTTTGTTATGAGCAAAAAAGTAAAATAGCTAAACAGAAAGAACATCTACCTAGGCTCACACAGGCTATGAACATAACCTTTACCAAAAATGAATACATGAGTGCAGATATACATAAAGAAATAATTGATATGGGGGTACCAGACATTGCCTAGTATTGGTGTCTAGATCCAGTCCTCTCTAGTGAGCTCCTGAGATCCAGAACCTGCAAGAAGTAAAGAGAGGAGATTGGTTAGATCCAATGGATCTATGCAATGGCTGGTATCACAACATCATAGAATGCATACATACACTTAGCCATGCACCTCTAACAAAGGCTGTGCTCAGGGCATGTGAATGAGAGTCATCCAAAGAACCAAAAAGGGCACCTTGTTTTCACTAATGTGTTTGTTTCATGTGCAAATGCAGGGAAGTTGATCCAATAAAGAGTTTCATGAATGATCTAGGTCCTTGATGTGGGTAATGATAGAGGAACCTTATGTACTCTATCTGTTACCCCTTCAAGGGCCAAGAGCACACACAATGTGTACAAATCGAGACATTCAGATGTCTAGCATCATGAGCATAAAAGAGAAACAGAGGGTTGAATGACATTAAGAACAGAACAGAGCTATTTGGAGAGTACACAAGCCTATGGGCCAGACAGGACACGCTATTGCATAGATGTTCATATGGTATAGTTGAGGGTACACATCCACCAGCTCAGAAAAAGGTAGAATAGAGAAATGCTTAAAGATAAACTCATACATTGCATGCAAAGGCATTTATATGTTTCAAGTTGCATTTTATGACTAATGCTATAATATGAAAATCATGATAAATCAAAAGGAGAATTTCTATGTCCTAAAGCCTAAGTGGCAAACATGTAATCACTGTTGCAGCCTGTTATATTAATGATGGCACAATTAATGGTAGAGAATCAATGAAGGCATAGATGAAAGAATGATAATCATAGGGCATTGATATACACATCTAAGGTTACATGAAGATGGGAATATGAAAATAAATAACAGGGCATATACATAATGGTAATGTATAAATAGTGGCCTAGCATTTTTTTTTACAATGATAATGTTGTTGCACATATCTCATTGGTATGGAATCATAATGAACTAGTGTCACCATCAATGGAGGATGATTGAATGGACATGCAACATCAAATATGCCCTCATTGCAACATTGTTTCAGTTCTCCAGCTTGTCAATCTAAGCAATACAATACACCATGCAACAGGAAATTACAAAGGCCTATACTATGTGTTCTCAAGTTTCTAGACAGGGAGGTACATGCAGACCTACAATATTGTTTATTGTTCTCAGATAATATACAGTGGTATCAATAGCTAGGATAAGGCTCGAACCATTATATTGGAGTTACTAACAGTGCAAAAGGAATGTACCATCACAATGCCTGTTGGTTCTCAGGTTCTTCACAAGTAAAGAGTAGCAGTGGCAATATACACAATTCAATATTCAAGACATGCATATGAAGTGTCCTCAGTGGATAGTATCCTTATGTTCACAGGCTTTGTCCCTAGTATATTGCTACAATGGTTGCTATAGTCTATAAGAGAATAATAAACCAATACCACATTCACATATGCCCTTGATTAATACACTATGTGTTTTCAGGCTAATGTATGCGATGTCAACAATTTTCAATGAAAAAAACAACCATGAGCTACACAATAAACAACTAACATTGATGCCCTTGATAATCAGATACAACACGATGCTATATGGATGCTAATTGATTACATTAAACAGCAAAATGTAAAACCATTTTTATGCAGCATGAATAATATCAAATGCAAAAACTTCAATTAAGAATGTGCTAAATCAGAACACAACCAAAGTACATTTATTGTATCGACATCATACTGCCCTAGAGGTGATAAAAGCTCATGGTGCCATTGATTCAACAGAGACTCAGAATAAAGAAACTGTGCCCTAGTATCAATACAGTGAAGGTTTTGATGCCCTAGCTCTTTGAGCTTGCGGGCTTAGACATACACAGCAGTGGCAAGATATTATGCAAAGCTGTAAACGTGCCCTAGCCATAGCATCATTAGGCTATACTATGCAACAAAGAAAAGATGAGTATATAAATAGCACTCTTAAATACAATGAAAAATAATGCAGTAAACAGAGATTTCGAAATACAGAGCATGCTTTAAATCATACACCTTCAGCAAGAAAATAAAAAATAGTGTTACAAAAAGATGCCAAATCAAGTCATGTGCGCCTACCTCAATCATTATGCAATGAAGAAGACTGATGTTTCCAAACAAGCTCATTTTTCAGAAGGAAAGTTTCTATTTCAAGTTCAATGATTGCCAAATGTTGATCCCAGTTGCCATTTTGCAATGATGATACCTTTTTCCAAATGAGGGTTTCCTTATTAGCATGTCCCCTTTTTGCATTCCCTTCTTAGGGTTATACATTAATTGCCATAGATGCTAGTTTTTTTGGGGGGTATGAAGCATATCTTGTAAATATTAATATATTTATCTTGTCTTAAGGTAAATATATTAATTATATTCAATGCCCTAAGGTCCCTCATAATAAGTCATTTTTGACTTAGGTGAATATTATGCCTGTAGTCTTGAATTCATGTATAATGAGGATGTTATTATTTAGAATTTTTATGCCATGAGGATATGTATTAAATGTAAATATCTTAGGATTTTCTCCTCATTTTTGAGTTGAGACTATCTCAAGTATATATTTGAATCCACTATATTTGGTTTAATAAGGGGGAATAGTTTTCTAAATGTTACAAGTCAATGCAAGAGTTTCATTGTAGGGTGTTTTGACATGTGGTATTATTATAAACCACTGTCAGAATATCATTTTTCTACATGACTTAGTGGGTCTTAGGTCTTCTTTGACTAGTCTATTTTAGGGACCCCACTTTTTCTACTCCCTTATTTTCTCAGGAATTGGGCATCTGAATTTCAAAGTGATGGAATCATGGTCCTAATGGCTAAGATTTTTCTATTATTCGCGAGGTAGTGGGCTTGATGGAAGATTCTCCAGGTTTTCTATATATGCCTCTCACTTTTTTGATTGAAGGATAGTTCTTCGTTCCCTCATTCTCAAGAGGTGAATTTTGTAGCTCTTGTGAAGCAATCTGATATTGTAGCTCCTTTTGTTCCAGCTAATAGCAAAATTGTTCCCTTCTTTTTCTACAGTTTGTGAGTTGGTTGATGAACTAAGTGCTATGTATTGTGATTGATTTTGATCCTTTAAATGATAGTGTGTTCATTTAATTATTTTACAAGCATTGGTTTTTCTTGGAGGTTTTCAAATCTGTGTGCATCTAACTATGTTGAGTTGTGAAAATTATCTTTCCTTCTCTTTCACATTTAGCACTTGACACTTTTCTAAAGAGAAAATCAAATTTGAAAGAATTGTGGAATTCTTGTTATGTGTTGGGGTTGCATTGTGAGTTTATTTTCAGTTTGTGGATCTATTCAGTTTGGTGAATCACCTAAGTTAGATTTAGTCATTTCAACTTTATGCAATCCCTCTATCCCTTTCCTTTCAAAGTTAGTGTAGTTCAGGTGATACAAATGGGGAAGCTGACCCTTAATCCAGAGGTCTATTCTCAGGAAGCAATCCCACATCTTGAGAGTATTCCCATGTTTCACAAGATTGCTAGGTTTCATACTTAGCCATCATGGGTGCAATCCCTACTGACAACATTGACCACCACCAAAAGTTGCCTACGGAGTTGTACTATTACAAAGCGATCTGAACATAACCTTGGAAGATTAATAGGTTCTTCTTCAAAACCACCATTCCTAATTTAACTAAAATGTGGGAACTGGATATAGAAACTTCCATACCTTTTGACCAAAGCTTTGGCATCTTCAAAAATCCTTTTGTTACCCATGTCAGACAATTAAAAATAAAGATTTTCTAGAAAAACATCATGAACCTTCCTCAAATCTGGAAGTGCTTTTTCCTTTTGAAGAAGAGGGTATTAATCGTATATGGTGATATCTTCCACAGATGGTTCATGGAGAATGCCCTTGATTTCCCTAACACAAGAAAGACAATAAATTAGATATGAAGACATAAAGAAACTATGTCCTAACATTTTTACCACGTTAAGTTTTTCCCTCATCGAGTCTACAATAACCTCACTCCAATCCAAATACTACCTCTCATCTAAAATAATCTACACATAATAGTAAATCCATTTCCCAAAATTATATGCCTTAGTTGAACCTCTAGCTATATGATGTAGGAGCATAATATCATACACATGTGGTTTCATATGGTCTTTATTAAGATGTTTAGGAAGCCTAGAACTATCTTTTTTGGGGTTTCAATAACTAGTTATGGCCAAAAAAATTTCATCATTTCTTCTTTTAATGTCTATGAGATAGAGTAATATCTTTCTATACATTCTCTAACTAACTCAGAACAAGGAGTTGTGAATGAAAAATATTATGCAGGTCTAGCAAGACACTACTTAAGATTTCAACAATGTAGGTCTCACCCACATTATAAGACAATATTTCCTTCAATTCATCTAAGTCTACCTGATGCAAATCAGTATCATTGATAATTGGACCTTCACATGCTAAATTGAAAACATTTCTAAAAAGATGCAAGGTCATATTCATGATTTACTAACTTAAAACTACACAATACTAGGGGAGCTAGGGTAAACTCACATTTTGAAAAATTCAAACAGAAGCAGAAAAGAACTAAACTCACCTAAAATTTGAAAACCAACTTCACCACCTGAAATTTGTTAAGCTTCTCCAATTACTTGAAATAATAAATATGAGATTAAAAATGATTACCAACTCTCATTTAAATGGGAGAAGATAAATAGAACATTAAATTTGACATTAAGTCCCATAATGTGACTTGATAGATGTTTAATGCTTCACATGAGACTACTTAATGCATCCGAGTTCCACCTCTATAGAACTTGATTTATCATGATTACCCTTTTTCATTTGGCAGCGCCATGACATATCCTCCAGGTATAGCAAGATCTTGGGACAATCTGACATTAATTAACTATCATTTCATCCATCATTCCCAATGTTGATGGAGGCTCTGAATCCCTTTGCACCTTCTGTTATACACTAAATTTTCACCCTTGTCTCAAGCTCTCGTAGTCTTGATAACCTAGTATAACATGGGAATCATCTCTAGATTGTGGGACCTTTGCTAACTGAGATGAGATGTCTAGGTTCTATGCTAGTTCTTCTTGGATAATCACCTTAATTTTCTTCTAGACATGAAAATAAAACTTTTGAGGGAAACAGATAGAAGGAATGCTTTGAAAGGAAATGACTAAAAGAAAACTACGTACTAGGTGATACACCAAAATTAGGGTTTGGATCTTAGTATAGAGGAATGAAATCAATAAAAGGCTCAGGTCTAGTAGGTCACAACTTACTGAATAGGCTTGCATAAGTGTTTCATAGGAGGGCCTAAACATAAGACACAACCAATGACCTAATAACAGACATTCACTTCTGCAACTCGGTGTAGGAATGAGACAAGACTATTAGGGGGTTGAAGTATACCCAAAAAAACATCTAAATCAGATCAAAAACAATAACACACACAGTTATAGAAAATAAGAGGGATCAGGAACCCCAAGATATCACTAAAAACATCATACACTTTGATTCAATAAGAGATAATTTAGACAAGGAAGCATAGGGACATGAAGGATTGTCACAAAATACCTCTCCAATATCTGAATCATCAATGAAAGATTTACAATTGTATAAGCCAGAGGGTAGAAATGATACCATAGATGACCTTTAAGAAAAGATGAATCTCTTTTACAATTGTCCAACTCTAAGCTCAAAAGCTCCAAAAATACAATATATACCAGCTCTAACTACACACAGACAGGAGTCAAAAGCCTAACTAGGGTTAAAAATTTAACATAATAATCAAACCCTAAAGGTACTGATGACCTATCATCAAACTCTAATAACACCGGAAATCAAATCAAATCTTCCTTCTGTGTATTCATCTGGTACTGAGCTCACCTATAGATACATCAACCTCGACCCAACTACCCACCTACAACTCCACTAAGCCATGAAGGCTCCCAATTTGATCTGGAAGATATCTGTATTTTCAATAATAACACTAGCAAAAGGTGGTTCCAATCCATTTAGCACCTTCGACATGACATGGTACCCTGCAATGTCAGCCAATAGTCACCTCTATCACCTTCACAACTACAACAGTCCTAAGACTTTATTTCCTGAGCTACCTGACGTCGTATATGGCCGAAAGAATGCAAAAACCTCACAAAGACATTTGAATTTTTGAAATACAATGGCTAGCGGAAATTTTTTCAAAAGTAACCATCGATATCCTTTTGTTTCATGGCAAATGAACAGTTGCGATGCACTGAGAAAACAAATTTAAAACCCTTCTGACAAGTCAAAACCACCGTGGAAGTCAGTGGCCAATGAGAAATGAGCAAATTGACATGTCAGCATCAATTGTTAGAGGACCCACCTAGCATAGGAACCCATGAAATAAAGTAAAATCAACAGTCGGCGTATAATCTCATAGTTCTGACAAAACTCATGAGAACATACACCAACCATAGACTTCCTGCAGATGTCAGACCCTTTTGAAATGCTAGAAACCTGGTCCCACTAAAACATTGTTGAATCATTACCATGTGGACCAATGAGGAAATGTCATTTTTGTACACATAGCAGTGGACTTGCAAAAGCATGAAGTGCTAAGCAAAAGGGAAGATTGACAGCTATCGCAAGATCACCAGCCTCTAACAAACCCAATGCGAATTCAAGATAGCCATTGATCTTCTCTAACTGGGACCCCACATAAAAGATCACTAGAATATTTATCAACCACATGACTAAAGAGAAGATAACCGCTCACAAGGTCATAGGATGTTAAGGACTTAACTGCCAGAAATGAGAGATCTCACGAATACATAGTCGCGAAGTCACTGAATGACTTTCTCTACCTTTGGTTACATCTGGAGATTACGCGACTAAGGAAAATCTCATTGTCACTGAATGGATTGGAATATTCAGTCTGCTTCATGAGATTACCCAATTGAGGCTTAGTCGTGTAATCGCTGAATAAACATTTGGAGATCTAGCAACAACACTTAAGTCTCCAGGTCGCTAAATCATCCTAACTTAACTCATACCTTCTTGAGACTTCATGACTGAAGGGAAATGAAGACCCAACATAAATTGAGGTCAGATCTAGAGAATGAGTGACTAGAGTATTCTCATGATCGCTGAATAAAAATTAAACCATCAGTTAGATCACGAGAACACAAGACTGCCTTTAGTCCCTAGATTGTTGAATAAACTTTTAACCATTCCAAAAAGACCACTGACCATCTAGAGATTACACGACTGAGGGAACCATCACCAAGTCTCAGAAACAAAAGGGAATATGCCTTTTGATTAGGAGATTAAGAGATACAAGGAAGTTGTGGTGTCAGGAGATAGAAAAGAATATTCTTCCAGGCTTTAGAGATCTCGTTACTCACCTGAGACAAAAAGTGCACATGGGAAATTGGAGACTTAAGTGGCTAAAAAAGGTAACTATGAAAAAGAATAGGCCGAAGGGTTTTCTAGGGTTTCTTGGCACAACAGCTAGATTTTTTTAATATTTTGACCTGCAGACTAGGGGATACAAAGAAATGCAGAGGCCAGGAAACTAGACATGAAGACATGAAAATTTCAAGGATGCCTCGCAGGGTAAAAACAAAGATTTTGGGATAGGCTTAGCCAAATTTGTATGCACATGAAAATTGGGGTAACATTTTGGCAATTTCTGCTAGATGTCAGCCTGCTAGATATAGATCAGTGGCCTTGACATAATTCATTAGGCATGGGTCATCACAGGAACACAAAACTTTGACAGAGACAAAACTGGAACCAGGGAGACAATCTTGTGCATGAGCACTTCTTGAAAAGCAGGAAACTAACCTAGAAAGTAGGGAAAGAAAGAAAAACACATATTTACAAGAATTATAGAGAGGGATTAACCTCAAAATAGGGCTTCAAGTAGAATCCATTGACTGATATTGGCAAGGGAACTCCTTCAAGATTTGATAGTTGGAAAGCATTAGATCCCTTACACTCTATTATAACAAATGGTCCACCCCAAAAAGAGTCAAATTTTTTATGTCTACTAGGTCTGGATCTGAATTCATCCCACTTGAGGACTACATCACCAATCTTGAAATTTTTGATCTTGGCTCTCTTGTCAAAACTTCTCTTTGTCTAAATCTAATGGAATTCCATGTCCTTTATGGACTTATCTCTGAGTTCTTCTAACTCCATCAACTGAGCATATCTGACCTGCAAGGGATCCTCCTCTTCAAATAGGGCATACTGAGTAGCCAAGTCCAAAGCTGGCAATTTAGATGAGATAGACAGCTTGGCCTCTTTACCATATACTAGCAAGGAGAATTACCAATGATTTTCTTTGGGGTAATTCTATCTAACCACAAGGTAGACCTCAGTTTGGTATGCCAATCCCTTTGGTTTTCTTGAAGAGTCTTCTTGATTATCCTAATCAAGTTCTTATTTGTTGATTCTACCAAGCCATTGCCTTGGGGGTAGTAATTGGAACTGGTATTCAGATAAATTCCATTCTTGACTGCCCACTCTGAGACTTCAAGGCCTGTGAATGCTAATGCATTATCTAAAATTATGGAGTCTGGAATGCCAAATCTATGGATTATATCATCATAAAAAATTAAAACAACACTCTCATTGGCCTCTTTTAATGCAATTGCTTATGTCCATCTAGTGAAATAATTAGTTGTAGTAATTATCCATTTATGGCCTGCACTAGATGGAGGATTGATCATTCCAATGAAATCTATACCCCACTTCATGAAGGGTTTCTCTATTCTGACTGGCTATAAGGGTAAGGTTGCAAGCCTTTCTTTTCCTGCAAACATAGCACACTTGATGCATTTTCTAGCATAATCATGACTATCCTTAAAGATAGATGGCCAATAGTACCCGGCCCTCATGATTTTAAAAGTAGTAGTCCTAGGAGAAAAATGACCTCCAGAAGGTCCATCATCAAACTCAAATAGGATGTCTGCTACCTTTTCTGAATCTATGCATCTTAAAAGAACACCATTGTGATCCTTTCTGAAAAGAACTTCATTTATCAACACAAAAGGAACAGATTGCAATCTATAATACCTTCTTTGTGTTGAATTCAAACCTGCATGACATTGTCTTGTCTTCAAATAATTGATCATATTAGGCAACCAGTTTGTTGCCTTGGCTTGTTCTTCTGTAGAATGCACCACCAAAGATGCATCTATTTGCTCTGATTTCTTTGAACTTTCATCTCCTACCAAATGCTCACAAAGACCTCTTCCTCTAACCAGCTTGGTGGTCGGAATATCAATGCCATATTCCATTACCTTGGTGATCCAACCAACTCTCTTCTCATCTAGGTCCTTGAAAAGTAGAAATTCTTTAACACTTGGATGAGTAACTTTCAAGTGTACCTTGCTATGGGTCAATAGGTATCTAAACATTTTAAGGCTCTTTACCACAACAAGTACATGTTTTTCTACAAAAGAGTATCTCTATTCATACTCTTCTAAATCTTTGCTAAAGAAAGCAATAGGCTTCTCCAATTCTTTTGAATTTTCTTGAGTCAGCATTGCAGATATAGCATCATGACCTCCATAAGCATAAAGGATAAAATCCTTACTAAAATTTGGGTTTAAAAGGGCAGGAGCTTCTGTTAAGGCTTCCTTGATAGCTTGGAAATTGGCTTTCCCTTCTTTAGTCCAACTAAAAGTTGAACTCTTCTTTAACATGGTTGTCAAAGGTTTTAGTAAATCTACAATGTTAGGCAAGAACCCCCTAACAAAATTAATCTTTCCTATGAAAGATTGGATACTTTTCTTGTGATGTGGTTGGGGTAACCCTAGGATAGCTACAATTCTCTCAAGATCTACTGTAATTCCTTCTTTGGATACTACATATCCCAACAATTTTCCTTCATGAACTGCAAACACACATTTCTTGGGATTAAGAGATATCCCAAATTCTCTACACCTTTCAAAAATCTTCCTCAAATGTTTGATATGGTCTTCTGCATGCTTTGAATAGGTAGTTATGTCATCTAAATAGACCAACACAAACATGTACATGAGGCTTTTAAAGGCCCTATCCATTGCCTTTTGAAATGTAGCACCTACATTTGACAAACCAAAGGGCATCTTCGGATAAGCCATGGTTCCCCACTTGGTTGTAAATGCAATCTTATATTGATCCTCTTCATTAACCAGGATCTGATTATATCCTAAATAGCCATCCAATAATGAAAATCTCTCAGATCCAAAGACCCATTGTAAGATTTTCTCCATAGAGGGTAATGGATGGTGGTCTTTTAAAGAAGCTCTGTTAAGATCCCTGAAGTCAACACATAACCTCAACTCCCCATTCTTCTTCTTGAAAGGAACAAGGTTGGAAACCCAACTAGTATGCTTAATGGGGTAGATGATACCACTTTCTATTAGTTTGAGTACTTCTTTATGCATAAGTGGCTCAAGCTTGGGATTAACAAGCCTTTGCTTTTACCTTACTGGTTTGGCATTAGGCTCTAACTCAATAGTGTGTTGAGTAAGGGTAGGATCAAAACCCTTGAGGTCTTCATATTTCCATACAAAAACATCACTAAATTCCTTGAATAACTAAGTGTAAGCTTGCTTCTCCAATTCAGTGTTTACCTTTCCAAATTGTAGACTCTTACCTAGTTCCAACTCTAGTTTAACACAATGTTCTTGTTGGACTACTAGGCCAACTTTATTTTTCTTGACTTTATCATCCTTATTGAAGACAAATTCTAAGGTAACAAGACCACTAGGCATCTTATTGGACTTTAGTTATATTACCTAATCACCATAGTTTTGTGATAGCCTATCTTGATTGTACTCTGAAAAAACATCTTCTTCAAACAAGAATTGTAGAATTTGTTCATCATTATCAAACACCTGCCAATTGACATCATTATCAGGAATAGAGGGTCTGAAAATCACCTTAATATGTTGTTGGTCTACCTCTTTTGAAATTCTATTTGGAATATCATACTGAGATCCAACAGTAGCTAATCTATCTACATTCTTATTTAAATTTCTAGGGATGGCAACAATATTGAAAGCACAAAAATCTTCAATAGCATCCCAAACTCTATGCTTGTATGCTTTCATGGTGTCATTTTTGGTTGCACTTATCCCTCTCACTTGGCTAACAACTAACTCAATGTGACCATAAACTTTTAGGGCCTTAAGCCCTCTTTTTCTAGCCCATTCTAGTCCATTGACTAGACTTTCATACTCTACAGTATTGCTAGTGCAGGAGAAACTGAATCTAAAGGCAGTATAATACCTTTCTCCTTTTGGGGACACTAACATAGCACCACCACCAGAACCATGTCTACTTCTAGCTCCATCAAAAAATAGTTCCCAAACTTGATTATTCTAATCCTTTGAATCAGTGTCTTCCTTGAAAAGGCTTGGCTCTATGACTCCACTTTCTTGTATCAAATAACTCCCTAAACCAAAATCCCAAACAAGATTTTCTTGGGCCTCTGAAGCCCTTTCATCTATTAAAATATTAGGGATACTTTCTATCTTGGTATTGTTAGCACGTGCAAAAAATTTCATGGCTTTAATAGCAATTTTTTGCCAGTCTCTACAATTGTTTTTAGGTCCCTAGCATAAACCCTAAGGCAAAAAATTTCAAAATTGTAGCTGTTGGGTTCAAAAAATTAAAAAATACCCTGGCCTTGTTCTAATGTTGCATTACCCTTTTAGGGTGACTTAAAACTTTAAATCCACATGTGCTAATTAAAATGACCAGCTTCAGGTTCATGGTTAGGTTTTTCATGTGTCGGTGGGGCCCCCTTTAATTCTTCCTAAGTCCTAAGTTTCCCTGGCCATTTTATTTTCCTAAGTTCCTCGGCATTGATTTTCCCTATGTCTTGCCCTTTATTTTTTCCTATGTTTCAGCTTTGTATTTTCCTAGGCCCAGCTCTCTGACACCATCTCCATCTGATGGTGGGCGTATCTTCTCATGAGATGTGTCAAAGGCTTGTGAACTTAAGATGTCCATTGATTTTCCTTTATGATAGAGCTTCTCAAATAGGCGGGTCTACTACCATGTTGGCACAGTTGTTGTTCTCTCATTGGTTCATGTGTTGCTGAGAGGGATCCTGTCAGTGGGGCCTATAGTGAAGGCTTTTCAATCTATGATCGGTGCATGATCTTAAGGAATATTCTTCCCCTTTGAGATCATGCACCATCCATTGATTTTGAATCTTACTCAGCACTTGTCAGTGGGACCTGGTTTCCAGTTATGTCAGTGGGTCCTGATCCTGTCAGTGAATCGATGAATGGCATATAATCTTATGGGTATTCTCAAAGGCTTAAGATTATGTGCCATCTGTTGATTTTGTTTCTTGTTAGTAGGTTGTCTGAGATGAGAGGAGATTCTTCATCAACGGTTGGCATGTAAGCGCATAGAATCTTTTGAGTCTATCAGATCTTGTGCCAACCGTCTGATCTTCCAAGTGGCTTATGTTCTCAGTGGGGCCATTTACCAGGTGGTGCAGGATTTTTCAAATTTTATTGGTCGACGTGGATGATGTGGTAGGGTGGGGTCATTGTCAAAGAGATCAGTGATGAGGACATAATCTACAGTCGGCGTAAGTTCTCATGAGATGTGTCAGAGCTATGAGATCTTACACCTGCCATCCGATTATAAGGCTTAGGTGGGTGGGTCCTGTGTTAGTGTAACTGAGCATGAGTAGCAAATGATGTACTAACATGTGGCATATAGCAAGCCCAGGTGGGGTCTAAGGTCTTAGTGGTCTGGATAAGTAAATTTAGCGGTGCTGACAAAGTTTGAAGGCTTCACTCATTCGCATGAATTAGCGGTGGTTCTCTAAGTGTTTTAGTGGTTTAGCGAACAAGTGTTCATGGAGTCACTAAACTTAATGGTGGAGAGATAAAGTTTTATGCGAATTGGAAAAGGTCTTCGGTCTCCAGTTTGTTAAATATGACTAGGGTCTTTTAAGAGGTAAATCATAAAGCCCATGAAACATGAAGATTAGATGGTCACAACTTAAAGTGAACCTGATTTCAAATATCAACCACCGATTTGGTAAAAGTGCCATAAAGTAGCCGTATGATTTCAAATTCAAAATTTTGAAGGGTTTCCTACGACCAGAAGGAGTAGAATTCAATGCAGAAGCAACTGGTGGTTGTGAGAGATGATCTATTTTCCATTGCAGTGTGGTCTAGGGTGTTGAGTGTTCCTCTACAGGGTTTGTATTGTGCAGTTTTTTGCTCAAGGTGCATTGCAGGGTTGACATTTTGAGCATTGTTCATGATTCTCAGTACCTTCATAGAGAAATTTTCATGATTGAGGATCATTCCAGGATTTTCTTCCTCCTGGTTGCCTGGGTTTCCACCGCTATAATAACTTTTTGACCATTTCCAGTTGGTTGGGTGGTTGAAACCCTAACCCTAAGTCATCCGTAGCTTGTTGCATTCTCTTTGAGAATTCCAAGATGACTAGGGAGTATAAGTTGCAAAAATTTTCATTTTGTCAAGGTTCCAAAAATTTTCTTTGGTCCTAGGGGTTCCAAAACTTTCTTTGGTCCCAAACTAGTTGTCCATGATGTTTTACTAATAGAGGAGTGGGATTTTGTATCTTTTCCTATCCTTGTGTTGTTCTGATTGTGTATTGATCCTGAATATGTTAATGAAAATACTATTGAGTTCCAATCTTGCGTTTGTGTATGTCTTCTTGTTTCAATTCTAAGCTCATATATGTTAGTGTCACAAAGTGTATTACCATATAGTAAACAAAGAGTATTGTGAAGCCATCTCTGAGTTCCTAACAAAGTTAGCATTAAATTCTTTTAGGTGGGTTCAGCGAGTTTACAACCAAGCAGGAATCTGATGTCCTTGTGTCTGAGGGAGAGGGGTAATAGGCAAAGCATTTATCCTAGATTCAATTGTGTTTGAATTAAGGTATTCAGTTGATGTATGTAATTGGGTGACTCCTTTCCCTAGGTTAAGCCACTATTCCATCCTCTGGAGGTATTTCATTTTCATCAACCACACACACAAACATTCAAATGATAAAATCTTAAAGCAGTTAGTAAAGAGTATATAGTTGTATATCCTTTAGTGATTCCTTTCAAGAAGTGAATCAAAGGTACACCCACCTGAGCATTGAGGCTCAAAGTGTAGGAGGATCTCTTTTGATCCTTGTTAATTGGCCCTCTTTCTTGTAGACTTTGGAGTGGTGATAGAGTCAGAGTGTTACTTAAGTTATCCATCAAAGTATAAATCTACAAGTGAAGATCAAAGGGAACTCCCAACAGGTATCTGCTTCACTAATAGTTTGGAAGTCACTGTTATCAAATATGGGGTAGTTTACATTGATGGTATTGGACACATATGGCTCTATATGGTGTGATACTAATGGTTCTGATTTAATGGTGACCTTGGTCCCATACCTTGTATGAAATAACATGTGAGACCAATCAGAAGATAGGTAGCCTCCTATCATGGTTGTAAACTCCCTTGAAAGACATATAGAGAATAATGTAGGGAGATCTATGATATATATATCAAGGAGGATGGAAAAATTAGGACTAGCATGAAGGATCAGACTGGTATCCTTGGCCACACCTATAGTATTGACTGAGGATCCATCAAGTTGGGTAACCTTCTTTTGGAAGGGCTCATATTTTAGTCCTAATTGGTCAGCTACCTTCTTAGGCATTACAGTGCTAGTAGCTCCACTATCTACCATACAATTATGTACTAAAGATTTTCCAATAATTAGAGATACATAAAAGGCAGGTGGCTTTGAATTCCTACCTTGTGTGGCATTGGCCTTGGAGTTTCTACGTGGAGCCTCCTTTTCTTGATCAATGTTAACCAACACTGGCTCAGCTTCTTTTGTAGGTTGAGGAGTTGTCACCTCTGTCATAGCCTTCTTCAAAATTTTAGGTTGTTCTGGAAGAGCCAAAGAGTCCCACATAGACATGGTAATGTTCACCTTCTTCATGTTGTCTACAATGTTATAAGGCATCACAGTGTGTACTCTTTGTTGTGATTTCACTATGATGGGCTCCTCCTCTTTGAGAGTCTGACCCTCCTTGCTTGTGATGATAGGAGCCTCCTCAGGTGTGATGGGAGTAGCTTGTTGTAGTGGCTCTGTAGATGTAGTGGCTTTGGCATTAGAATCTTCTCTCTCCATGTCTTGAGCTCTTCTTTTTGCTCTTGTATAGGAAACAAAAGAAACTTCATCATTGACTCCATTGAAGTCTAGTTTCTCCCAATTAAAGAGAGCAGACTCATTTTCTTGTCATTCTTGTTGAGGAACTGAGCCACTGGATGAGGCCTTTGATTGAGCTTGTGAGGCATTTTGAACCATTAGAGCTTGGTTCATCCATCCATTTGAACATGTATCCTAGTTGTAAGGCTAATTACAAGGAAAGCACCATTCATTATCCATAGCCATATTATTCTGACTAGGAACCATATCCCTCACTGGATTTGTAGAATTGAGAGGTGCAGGGTTATATGGCTGGAATGGCCTTTGATTAAAATTATGTCTTTGTCCTTGATAGCCTCCTTGGTATCGTGGCCTATTTTGTTGATAAGGCTATCCTTGATTTTGATATTGATGATTAGGACTTTGGCCTTGTGGCTGAAAAGGTGGTCTGATTTCTTGACCTTGTTTCTTCAAATTTGTGACCTCTTTAGTTAAGGTCTGCAACAAGTCTATCATTTCTTTCATACTACTCTATTTGCTAGTCTTTATTTCTTGTAACTCTTGGGAGAAATTAGTGGTTAGCTCTTGACCACTGGTACTAGCCTGAGGTGCTAGTATGGTGAGGATAGGGGTAAATGGGGGTACTTGGGTAGGTGCAATGGGTTGAAGGCTAGGAAAAATGGACATTCGAGGCCTTCTAGCAATCATGCTAGCTTGAATCAAACAATTTTCAGCCCTGATAGCTATGTCAAAGGCTTGGGGTAGAGAAGTACCCCCCATAGACTAGATCATGATAGAAACTTGACCATTTAGACTTTGCAAGTAGTAAAAGAAAGCATGGTCAACTGATGGCCTTACTGATACTGGAATTCTATTCCATGTTTTAAGGAACCTACTATTGTAATCTATCATTTTCTCTTGAGGGTCTCTCTTTATGGTTGTTAATTGCTCTACCAGAGACAAGTTATCTAATTTGTCCCCAAAATGCCTACTTAATGCATCCCCTAATGCATCCCATGAATTAATAGAACCAACAGTTAGATTTCTAAACCATTCAAGAGCCTTACCTTTTAGAGAGGCTGCTAGTAATTTTGTGGCCACATCTTCTTGCCTTATGTTGTGTATGTTGCAGATAGTGTTCACATCTCTAATGTGCTCAAAAGAAGTTGTCTATCCTTCACTTGTGAAAATAGGTATACTCTTAAGTGCTACCAAGGGCACATCATGATGTTGAGAAAATATCAAGGGACTCCCTTGGTTGAAAGGTGCAATGGAAAGCTATCTTGCCATTGTAGGGGCTGTAATCTAAAGATTAACAACTATGTGAGTTGTATTTGCTGCTAGATTTGAATCCTCTTCTAGATCTCTGGTTAGAGATCTACCTCTTCTTCTAGAATGAAAGGGAAAAGGTCTCCTTTCTGAAGTATCAAGAGGTGTTGATTCAACTATCCTTGTAGGGGATGTTCTTTGAATTGACCTACCTTTATGACTTCTTTTTGAGGGCAACTCTAAAAATTGAGTAGGCTTTGAGCTTCTAATCTCAATCTTTCTCATAAACTTTAAACAAGCTTGGCCTAGATCTTTGAAATCAGTGGAGTCACCAGATATACTTGATAGAAAAACTTCTAAAAGCCCATATTATGCAATCTCCATATTAGAGATAACATAACCTTAACTTGAATCTAATTCTTTTACTGTCCTACTGGGCGTGCTAGAAATGTTATACACTAAGTTTGCACCCTTGTCTCAAGCTCTCATACTCTTGATAACCTAGTATAACATGGGAATCATCTCTAGGTTGTGGGACATTTTCTAACTGAGATGAGACCTCTAGGTTCTAGGCTGGTTCCTCTTGGATAATCACCTTAATTTGCTTCTAGACATGAAAATAAAACTTTTGAGTGAAAGGGATAGAAGGAATGCTTGGAAAGGGAAATGACTGAAAGAAAACTACCTACTAGGTGATACACCAAAATTAGGGTTTGGATCTCAGTATAGAGTAATGAAATCAATGAAAGGCTCAGGTTTAGTAGGTCACAACTTATTGAATAGGCTTACATAAGTGTTTCATAGGAGGGTCTGAACATAAGACACAACCAATGACCTTTAAACAGACATTCACTTCTGCAACTCAGTGTAGGAATGAGACAAGACTATTAGGGGGCTGAAGTATACCCACAAAAAAATCTAAATCAGATCAAACACAATAACACACATAGTTATGGAAAATAAGAGGGATCAAGAACCCTAAGATATCACTAAAAACATCATACACTTTGATTCAATAAGAGATAATTTAGACAAGGAAGCATAGGGACATGAAGGATTGTCACAAAATACCTCTACAATATCTGAATCATCAATGAAACATTTACAACTATATTAGCCAAAGGGTAGAAATGATAACACGGATGACCTTTAAGAAAAGATGAATCTCTTTTACAATTGTCCAACTCTGAGCTCAAAAGCTCCAAAAATACAATATATACCAACTCCAACTGCACATAGGCAGGAGTCAAAGACCTAACTAGGGTTACAAGTTTAACATAATAATCAAACCCTAAATGTACTGATGACCTATCATCAAAATCTGAAAACACCGATAATCAGATCAAATCTTCCTTGTGTTTATTCATCTAGTATTGAGCTCACCTGCAAATACATCAACCTCGACCCAACTACCCACGTGCAACTCCACTAAGCCATGAAGGCTCCCAATCTAATCTAGAAGATATCTATATTTTCAATAATAACAATGGAAAAAGGTGGCGCCAATCCATTTAGCACCTTTGACATGACATGGTAGCCTGCAACACCAGCCAACAGTCACCTCTATCGCCTTCACAACCACAACCATTCTAAGACTTTATTTCTTGAGCTACCTGACATCGTGCATGGCCGAAAGAACACAAAACCCTCACAGAGTCATTTGAATTTTTGAAATACAACAGCTAGCGGCAAATTTTTAAAACCTAACTATCGATAAACTTTTATTTCTCGGCAAATGAACGGTTGTGATGCACTAAGAAAACAACATAAAATCCCTTATGACAAGTTGAAACCACCGTGGAAGTCAGCAGCCAATGAGAAATAAGCAAATCGACATTTAGCATTAATTGTCAGAGGACCCAGCTAGCATAGGTGCCCATGAAATAAAGTAAAATTGATGGTCAGTGCATAATCTCATAGTTCTGACAAAACTCTTGAGAACATACACCAACCATAGATTTCCTGTAGATGTCAGATCCTTTTGAAATGTTGGAAACTTGGTCCCATGGACACATTGCTGAATCATTACCATGTGGACCAATGAGAAACTATCGTTTGTGTACACGTAGCAGTGGACCCACAAAAGCATGAAGTGCTGAGCAAAAGGGAAGATCGATGAATATCACAAGATCGCAAGCCTCTAACAGACCTAATGTGAATTCATGACAGTCTTTGATCTTCTCTAATTGGGACCCCACATAAAAGACCACCAGAAGATTTAGCAACTACGTGACTGAAGAGAAGATATCTGCTCGCCAGGTTGCAGGATGTTAAGGACTTAACCAGCAAAAATGAGAGATCTTGCAAATACACAGTCACCAGGTCACTGAATGACTTTCTTTACCTTTGGTTACATCTAGAGATTATGTGACTAAGGCAAATCTCATTATCACTGAATGGATTTGAATATTTAGTCTACTTCACGAGATTACCCGGCTGAGGCTTAGTCGTGTAATCGCTGAATAAACATTTGGAGATCTAGCGACAACATTTAAGTCTCTAGGTCACTGAATCATCCTAAGTTAACTTATACCTTCTTGAGACTTCACGACTGAAGGGAAATGAAGACCCAACATAAACTAAGGTCATATCTGGAGAATGAGTGACTAGAGTATTCTCATGATCGCTGAATAAAAATTAAACCATGAGTTAGATCACGAGAACACGAGACTGCCTTCAGTCTCTAGATCGCTGAATAAACTTTTAACCTTTCCAAAAAGACCGCTGACCATCTAGAGATTATGCGACTAAGGGAACCATCCCCAAGTCATGGAAAGAAAAGGGAATATGCCTTTCGATCAGGAGATTAAGAGATAAAAGGAAATCATGGGGTCAGGAGATAGAAAAGAATATTCTTCCAAGCTTTAGAGATCTCGCAGCTAGCCTGAGTCAAAAAGCGCACATGGAAAATTGGAGACTTAAGTGGCTGAAAAAGGTAACTACGAAAAGGAACAGGCCAAAGGTTTTTCTAGGGTTTCTTGGCACAATGGCTAGATTTTTTTAATATTTTGACTTGCAGACTAGGGGATAGAAAGAAATGCAGAGGCCAGTAAACTAGACATGAAGCCATGAAAATTTTAGGGATGCCTGGCAGGGTAAAAATAGAGATTTTGGGATAGGCTTAGCCAAATTTGTATGCACATGAAAATTGGGGTAACACCTTCTAAACAAAATTTATCCCATTCAAGAGGTTCATAGAATATTCCTGAGAGAAGATTTTGTTCTTTAAACACACATGTATCAATTGAACACTACCGAACTACTTTGAAAAAAGTTCTAAGTTGCTCAACACACTGATAAAATTTATGCATTTTATCTTTTTCATGTTCAATATGCCTTCTTTCGATAGCTACAAAACACTTAGAAAAGTGTCAATTTTATAAGTCATGGACATGACTCAGGTGCATTGAACCTGTTATACACTAAGTTTTCACCCTTGTCTCAAGCTCTCATAGTCTTGCTAACCTAGTATAACATGAGAATCATCTCCAAGTTGTGGGACCTATGCTAACTAAGAAGAGACCTCCAGGTTCTAGGCTGGTTCCTCTTGGATAATCACCTTAATTTGCTTCTTGATATGAAAGTAAAACTTTTGAGGGAAAGGGATAGAAGGAATGCTTGGAAAGGGAAATGACTGAAAGAAAACTACCTACTAGGTGATGCACCGAAATTAGGGTTTGGATCTCAGTATAGAGGAATGGAATCAATGAAAGGCTTAGGTCTAGTAGGTCACAACTTACTGAATAGGCTTGCATAAGTGTCTCATAGGAGGGCCAGCACATAAGACACAACCAATGACCTACAAATAGACATTCACTTCTACAACTCGGTGTACGAATGAGACAAGACTATTAGGGGGCTGAAGTATACCCACAAAACTTCTAAATCAGATCAAACATAATAACACATATAGTTATAGAAAATAAGAGGGATCAGGAACCCTAAGATATCACTAAGAACATCACACACTTTGATTCAATAAGAGATAATTCAAACAACGAAGCGTAGGGACATGAAGGATTGTCACAAAATACCTCTGCAATATTTTTATTATGAATGGGAGAAATACAATTGTATAAGCTAGAAGGTAGAGATGATACCATAGATGACCCTTCAGAAAAATGAAATTCTTTTACAATTGTCCAACTCCTCGCTCTAAAGCTTCAAAAAACAATATATACATACTCAACTGCAAGTGGGTAGGAGTCAAAAAACCTAACTAGGGTTACAAGATTTTTCACATTAGAATAACAAACCCTACATCTGTCACGTCTGATCATGAATGTAATTCTACAAATATGGCTTATCAAACCTCTAGTTTGCATGCCCATCCTTGTACTACATCAACCTGCCAACAAGTGACCTGGATTTATCTACTTTCTTGCACAAAGTCTCGCCATGAATGCATAAGCTAGTACTTTTCTGAGACAAGAAATGACCCATGACGGCCGGCCAGAACCCCTCATCATCCCATTCTCAATTTCAAATGTCCTAGAGACATAAATTCTTTGAGCTACCTCACCGCATGTGGCCTGCAAATCAAATACTGGTGAAAACCCTCTTAGACACATTTGAATTTGAAAACTTAATGACCAGCCGATCATTTTAAAATGCGACCGTCGATATCTTTTAATTCCTGGTAGATGAACGGCCCCGATCAACTTGATAATAGTCATAAAACCCCTTGAAAAGTCCAAGTCCACATCAAGAATTCTCAGCCAATGAGCATCAAGCATATCAGCACACCTGGCAGATTGGCCCCACTTTGATTTTTTGTCTACTTAAGTTATTTGGCGACTGTGCGACTAAAGAATTCTAAGTCGTGAAATACTTTTCTTAACCCCAGTTGGGTCAAGCAATTTAGTAAACACTACAGTCACTGAATAGCTGAATCTTTCAATAACCCCAGGTTATATTAAGTGAATAGGAGAAACCCTTAATTGCTCATTCACAGAAAGCTTTACTAACCCTGGGCTCATTTATGCCACTTGGCATTCTTTTATTCATTCTAGCTGCTCTGATAGGAAACACCTCAGCACTTCCTTGACATTGAAACCACTTAAGACAAGATCCTAATCCAATGGCTAGTGATGAGGTTGAGGCCTGAGTATGTGAAGTTTTTACATCCTTCTGCCATTTCCCTACTATAATTCGGTCATCTTCCAACTCTGTGGCTAGATTTTGGGCTGCATTTAAATTAGATGGCCTGCTCTTGTGTAAGTGAAAATAGATGTCTGGAGGTATCGATTTTACAGAGAAACATTGTTGATTTTTAGGAGTTGGGCATTTAGCTATAGGAATCTTGTGTATGACCTTATTATATTTTTCTACATAGTTCTGCATAGACTCGTGTATCTCCTTCTTCATTTGAGGCAATTGTGCAAGTAGAGAATGCTCATCATCAACACATTTGAAATGATTTTCAAAAGTATCCTTTATCCTTTGCCAATTCATTATTGAACTAGCAGGAAGATGGCTAAATCATTTTTCTACTTCTTATATCAAGGTTTGTGTAAAGCATCTGACTGCTACGTCTTCATGTTGCACAACTAATAGTCTTGTGGCCACATTAAAAGAATTGAAGTGTTCTACTGAATTTTTTCCATCTCTTGAAAACTTAGGAAGAACATCCTTAATGCCCTTTGGAAGAGCATTGTGAGTGTTAAGGGTGAGAGGGCCGACTGTAGCACCCCATGGTTGTGCCATAACTGATGTTTGGAAGATTTTTACAAGAGGAGGGGCTTGAATTACAAACAAATATAGAGCCTACCAAAAATGGGAAGAGGAATTAGCATTCAGAGAAGCTTTGGGTGGAGAAGGGGGTCTAATTTTTTCTTTCCACTTTGGGGTGTAAGTAGTGGGTAACTGGAGATTCTATAATTCTTCATAGAAGGTATAAAAAATTCCATCCCTTCTCTAAAGTCTAGTATAGGGCCATGAATCCACTATTTCAACTTTATGGTCTTTGGGCTGCCCTATCTACTACTCTAGCTTCTTGGGCTATAGAGAGTCTTCTCAACCATTCACCAATCTCCTCTTCTTCTTCTAATATGAATAGAACTTATTGTTACTATTGGTTACTCATTTTTTATTTCCTAGGTAGGGCATTAAGATCTGCAATAATATCTTCTTAGGTATCTAATAATTATAAATACGGTTGATAATCAATGGTAAAAAATTTGCAGGGTGTCCCAGAGATCTTACAGGGTGCCCCTATGGAGGGTTTGCAGGATAAACACATGTTTAGTGGAGCTGTACATGCATTTGGAGTGGGTGTGGTTTCTTGTATTCTATCAGGTAGAGGTTTTGGGTAGAAGGGTGACTCAACGGCTGGAGTTGGTGTGGTTTCAAAGCCTGTGAATAAGGGTTTCGACATCCCTTCTGCTAAATGGGCAGATGTCCCTTTTGACGATGAAGACTTAGCCTAGCTTTAGTCTTCTACGCATGTTCCCCAGTGGGTTCTCCTGCAAGGGAAATGGAGGGACCGAGCTATTTTCACCTCCTCTCTGCATCTCCATCACCCACGAGGCCACCTGCAGAATGGTTTCTTTGGGCATCTTCAGCAGCCGCCTATGTTCAAAGGAATTCTTAGCCCTCACCCATCGGCTGGTCCTCACCCTTTGGCTACTGAAGACCAGTTCAGGCCACCTTTTCATGGGAAATATTTTCATCGACCCTTTCCTCATCATCAGCAGCGTTGTCAAGCCTCTTCCCCTTAGCCTATCTTTGACATCTGTCGGCCCCCTTCACCCATTTTTCATAAAGATTCCCAACCCCATCTTCCTGTTAGTGTTAACCTTCTCATGAAGGAAAGGGAGGGATACCCCCCCATATGATCTTTCTATTTAGTCTAAATTTGGGGTTTGGGCACAGTAGATTCATTATCTTGATCCTTCTCTTATTGATTCTAATGCTAACTCTCTGGGTCATTTCTCTTATGAGTGCCATCAAACTTCCATAGTTTCTTATGATATTTGTCAACATTTCATGTCTAACCCTTTTTTTTTCCCTTCTACTTGCTTCCATCCTCCTCTAGAGCCTTCCAGTTAGCAATTGATCCCTCATGCTTGTCAAGTTGGTGGTAATCATCCCTTTAAATTGATGATTGTTTCACTGCCTGCTGCTAGTGTGGGTTTGCACTCTACTCTGTGCGTGCCTTCGATGGTTCAGTTTCTTGTGTCAGGCTTACCTGCTTATACTTTGGATTTTCTCTCCTTTCTCACCAAGCCCCATTTCTCGTAGTCTCTTTATAGAATTGGTAAAAATTCCCACTCTTGTGCCTTCAGTATGCCTGCTCTTCCTCTTTTTATCTTCAGCCCCCCCTGTGTCAAGCTAAACCCTATGACTCCATTACCTTTTCATATTCCTTGACTGACTATTACTTCCTCTGACTAGGTTGATCGGCCACTATTATGTCCCCTCGAGCCTCTACTGGGAGACAAAGTCATTATTTAGAACTTAATATTTAATAGTCTTCCCTTTGTTCTGGTTCCATCTTCTTCGCCTTCTTCCATCTCTGATCAAGAGATTCAGTTAACGTCTGACAAAATTCTTATCTCGGTGGCCTCTCAAATTATTGATGAAATTGTAGTTGAAGAAGGTATTATTTCAGGCCCACTTGTTGACTGTAATCCCCCCTTTATAGATGATGTGCAATTTTTTGTTTCGGTAGATCTCAGCTCCCCCCCTGTTTCTGATAGTCTCGACTATTCGCAGACTCTATCTTTACATAATTATGCCTACACCTGATCCCCCTTGTCTACTAGTTCATTTCTGGTCACCAATACTCCTAGGAAGAGGGTTAGGAAGCCATTATCCTCTAAAATCAAAGATGAAATTGATGCGGCAATTTAATCGACTCTATTGGACTCCTTTTCACCTATTATTCATACCAGGAGAGCAACTCACTCTCTTGGCCCCCAATGAAGATTCTCTCATGGAATATCAAGGGCTTAAATGCCCTTGACAAGAGAAGAAGAGTCAAAAAATATATTAACTCCTCTAAAGAAGACATTATTCTTATTCAAGAGTCCAAGCTCTCCAAGGATTCATTTGATAAGATTATTCATAAGTGGCCTTCCTAGGATTCAGCTTGTGTCCCATCATCTGGGGCATTAGGTGGCCTTATTGTCCTCTAGAACTAGAAAAATGTTTATTGCAATCTTCTGACTGTCAATCCTAATTGGCTGCTCATCAAAGTTTCCTAGTTTGATGTTCATTTCCATCTATTCAATGTTTATGGTCCGACTTTTCCCAATGACAAATTTTTGCTATGGGAATCTCTCTCTGATCAGTTAGGTAAGCTCGGTGATCTCCCTTGTATTTTAGGTAGAGACATTAATTCCATTACTTCCCTTGATGAAAAATCTAGTCAGAATCCTATTGCATAAAGGGTGATAGATGAGTTTTCTTCCTTCATCCAGAGTAATGCTCTATGCGATATGCCTTTTTTGAGTGGGATTTTCACCTGGACCAATCATAGATCTGACACTCCCATTTCTTCTAGATTGGATAGGTTTCTCATCTCCCCTAACTTCAAGATGTTAAATGTCTCTCTTGCTTCAGACATACTCTCCTCATCGGAGTCTGATCACTTTCCTATAGCATTGGATATCAACACATTGCCTTCTGCTAAGAAAAGACCCTCCTTTAAATTTGAAAGCATGTGATTCATGCACCCTCACTTTCTATCTCTCCTCCGAAAGTGGTGGGTTAGTGCACCCTTTTGTAAAGGTACCAGAATCTATCAATTCTCTAATAAACTTAAGTTTGTGAGGTCCAAAATCACCATCTAGAATAAGGAATTTTTTAAGAATATTTTCCATGAGAAGTCGAGGGTAGAGCAGGAACTTACTCTGATTTTGGATCACATCATCAAGAATGGTCTAAATGAGGAGTTAGTAGAGAAACAAAAATCTCTTCAAACCTATTGGGCTACCCTCTTCTCTAGAGAATAAATCTATTGGAGACAGAAATATAGAGAACTCTGGCTAAAAGCGGGTGATAGGAACATGAAATTTTTTCATGCATCTGCTAAAATTAGGAAAGTAGCCTCATCTATCTTCTCTATTAAAAGTGCATCATCTAGGAATGTCTTGTCTTCTCAACAAAAATTTAGCAATGAGGGGGTTAGCTTCTTTAGAAATCTTCTTGCCCCAACCCTTCAACAACTTGAGAATAACAGTGACAAGGAGGCTCTCCTCTAGCATATCTCACCTATTTTTTCTTAGCAAGATAACATCAATCTGATGAGACCTTTTACTCTTGATGAGCTTCACTTGGTTTTTTTTTCTATGCCACAGGTGAACCCACAATAGTGGGTTACACTTGTTAACCTGAACGGACACTGAACTCTACATTTTGAGAAAAAAATTTAGATTCGGATGCATATTGCCGTTGAATCACTCGAAATCGGAGGATGAAGTAAATTAGAGTCTTTTAAGATTTTCTGTCTAGATTATATATATATACACACACACACACACACACACACACACACACACACACACATACATACATACATATATATATACATATACATATATACATATATACATATATACATATATATATATATACATATATATACATATATACATATATACATATATACATATATACATATACATATATACATATATACATATACATATATACATATATACATATACATATATACATATATATATATATATATATATACATATACATATATACATATATATATATATATACATATATATATATATACATATATATATATATATATATATATATATATATATATATATATATATATATATATATATATATATATATATATATATATATATATATATATATAGATATATATATGTGTATATGTATATATATATGTATATGTATATGTATATGTATATGTATATGTATATGTATATGTATATATATATGTATATGTATATATATATGTATATATATATGTATATATATATGTATATGTATATATATATGTATATGTATATGTATGTATATATATATATATATATATGTAAATGTAAATGTATATATATATATATATATATATATATATATATATATATATATATATATATATATATATGTAAATGTATATATATATATATATATATATATATGTAAATGTATATATATATATATATATGTAAATGTGTGTATATATATATATATATATATATATATATATATATATATATATATATATATATATATATATATATATATATATATATATATATATATATATATATATATTGAATTTATTTGAATACTTTTTTCTTTCTCCATGAAAACTTGCATGGTGCTGAAAACATCATTTTTAAATAGTTACATTATTTTCATAGAGCATAACTTTTTTTGTAAAATAGATATGGATGCGATTCTTTCAAATTTAGTTTTGTAACATCCATATGGAGGGAATGCAATTGGTTTGAAGACATTATCACTATTATTGCATATTTTATTAACGTTTGAAGTTGACTAAACCAAAATTTTGACCTACCTTCACTACATAGCTTATAACTTATTGTGTATTTATCAAATTTCAATTATGTTTTTTTTAATGGAAAGTAGACTCTAATATGGAGGGCACTGTTATTTTTCAAAAAACAATTTCCTTGTTTTACTATTTTTCATTGAACGTCAAACTCAGAGGTTTATATTTGATAAAAAACCTACATTCATTTAACGTCAAAAATCATACACATGATAAATTTAAAAATAGTCAAATATATAATCATTAGAAAGCTAGTTCCGAGTATTTGTTGTATGCAAAAGTAATTCTTTTAATTCATCCATTTGATCAGCGCGCTTGAGGCCCAAAGCCATGAAATTCTCAAAATTTATTGAAAACTTGAAACCATCTCCCATTTTAGGAACTTTCGATAGAAAGTACTTTCGATCAAAAGTACTGACTTTCGATCGAAAGTACTTTGGCAAAAAATGCAAAATTTAGTCAATACTAAGGGACTTTCGATCAAAAGTCAAGTCATTACTAAGGTATTTCCGCCAAACAAAACCCTAACTAATGACTTTTGATCGAAAGTCATTACTAAGGGACTTTCGATTGAAAGTTCCTTAGTAACTTTCGATTGAAAGTTCCTTAGTAACTTTCGATTGAAAGTTACTAAGCACTTTCAATCAAAAGTAACTTATGATCGAAAGTCCTATGTCTAAGGACTTTCGATCGTAATTTTAGTACTTATGATTGAAAATGCAAGCAAGTTTCTATCGAAATTTGGTAAATAATATTTTGTCAAAAATGCTTTTTAGGATGAATTCCTTCCTCTAAAAAATTGTAACCCAGTATTGTGGGTTCACCCCCACCTAACAAAGCTCCTGTCCCAGGTGGATACACTATGGCCTTCTTTCAAAAATGCTGGGATGTTATTAGTTTTGATCTTCTCATGGCCATTGAAGAATCCCGCAAGGGGGGTTATGTACTTAAAGAGTTCAACAGAACCAATCTTACCCTAATCCCCAAATGTAAATCCCCTCAAACATTTGTAGACTTCAGGTCTATAGCTCTTTGTAACTCAGTTTACAAAATCTTCACAAAAGCAATTTATCTCAGGCTGAAACCGCTCATTCCCTCTTTAATTTCTCCACAAAAAGGAGGTTTTGTCCCTAGTCAGGACACTACTAATGGTGCTCTAGTTGCTCTGGAGGTTCTCCATTCAATTGAGTCTTCTCAGATTCCCTCCTTTATCTTGAAGTTAGACATGATGAAAGCTTACGAAAAGGTCAACTGGTTGTTTCTACTTAGGGTTCTTACAAAGTTTGGTTTCTCCCCATCTTGGTGTAAGTGGATCAAGCATTGTTTAACTAGAGCATCTTTCTTGGTCCTTGTAAATGGCTCTGCCTCCATCTATTTCCATGCTACCCAAGGTGTTCGTCAAGGGGATCCAAACTCCCCCTTTCTTTTTATCATCATGGCAGAAGCCCTCAATAGATCCATCCAAGCTCAAAATGCTCTCTCCAATTGGAAGGGCATAAGTATCCCTAAGTCAGCTCTTTCCATCACCCACAACTTCTTTGCTGATGACACACTCCTCTTTGGCAAGTCCTATATTCATGAAGCCAAATGTGTCAAATGGTTATTAAACTTATATATTTTTGGCTCTAGTCAGGTGATCAATCCTCTTAAATCCAAAGTTTACATTCTCTTCACCCTAGATGTTGTCTAAGAGAGAACTACTAGTATTCTTGGCTTTCCTATTGGTGATATGCCATCTACATATCTAGGTATTCCATTTTTTCTTGGGTCGGTGAAGACTTCTTTTTGGGATAATGTTATTAGTAGGCTTAAGAGAAGAATTTTAGCTAAGCTCGTTGGCTCTCCCTATCCAATAGGATCTTATTAATTAAAATTGTCCTTCTTGCAATCCCAAATTACTATATTTCAGTTCTCCAAGCTCCTGTCTCTGTAATTAATCAAATTGAGAAAATCATCTGAGCCTTCCTCTGGTCATCCAATATGACTAATGCTAGGAAGATCTCCCTTCTCTCTTTGTAGAACGTCTCTTCTAGCAAACTTTCTAGAGGAGTAGGGTTGCAAAAACTATCTATTAGAAATAAGGCATTTGGAGGAAAGCTTGTCTGGAACATGTATTTCAGACCTCAATCTCTCTGGTGTCAAATCATGCTGTCAAAGTATCTAGATTCTCCTTCCTCCCACCTATCTTCACTATTTCCAATCCCCCTACTGGGTCTCCTACCTGGAATTTCATGATGTCTTCCAGAGAAATTATTACTAAATATCTCTCCTGGTAGCTTGATGATGGTCTACATGTTCTTTTTTGGAAAGATTCTTGGAATGGCTTGCTACTGTTATGTGAGTCTGTTTCTTTATCTAAAGTCATGAGGGTTTCCTCTCTTCTCTAGGGAGATTTACTAGTAGACTATGTGGACTTTGTAGATATCATTTCCCATAAGGTGTCATGTAAGAATCTGGCTACCCTACCTTTAAATAGTAATCTTCCAAGGGAATTTGTTGTTGGTGATCTTTTTTCCCAAAGGTCAGCTTGGCATTAGGATTGATAGGGCTAGTGTCACATTCACTCAACATTCCAAAAATGACAGGAAAAAGGGCCAACTGACAAGGATCAAAGAGAGATCCTTCTACACTTTGAGCTCCACATCACTCAGGTGGGTATACCCCATCTGCACACACATATTACCTTGTGTCATACTACAGACCTGTAGGTAACTGACTGTGGAATGATTTTCAGACTCTTCTAGGTATCATGTACCTCAATGAGGCCAATATCTCATGCAATAGCCCAACTTGCATGGAGTGAGTATGAAAACTAGAGACCTAACCTAACAACAAGAAAGGGAAAGCATGGGATAGAAATGAAATGATTTGAATGGATTTTGAAAGGGACCCCTGAGATACCCTAAGTCTCTGATAAACCAGTGCCTTGTCCAATGGGCCACAGAGTCAAATACCCTACTGCAAGGGATAGCTATGAAACAAGAAAATAATAGATTCAATGTGTTGATGCCTGACATCAATCACACACCATGACCAAACCTCATCTTAACACCCACCTGTGCATTCAAGCATGCTATTATCCATCAAAGGATTTTAACCCTCCCCTTAGAAGAGACCTATAAATCAGACAATACATTAACCAGCATCCACTGGAAGACAAGCATGACCTATCTTTGATATTTCAGCTCATACATGCAAGAACACTAACCCTGAACCAGTTACCTCTACGAAGATAACTCCACTTGCAAACACTTAGGCAATACAAGCAGAAAAACCAGACACCCTTGATGTATGATTAATGCATTCAGAATTCAAATGGAGATAGCTTGGTAATAGTAAGAATGTATTAAATTCTCATACATAAGACAAATATATCACAACATGCATTCTATTCTCAGAACCGACAATGGAAACAAAGCACCCTATATGTAGAGAGAAGGAGAAAATCAACAAAATAGAACCTTCATGGAACTGACAAAATTTAGAACCCTCTCTAAGTCAAAAATTTGACTACATATACCCCTAGTTGCCTTGGAATTCTCAGAGAGAATGTAAAAAGCTACGAATAGCTAGGGCATAGGGTACAATAGCTAAACCAATTGGAAAATGGTCACAAAATTACTGTAGGGGTAGGAAATACAAGCAGCCTGGAGAAAGAGATCTCAAACAGATCTTACAATTATGACAATCAGTACAAAATACCAGGCAGAACCATGAAAACCAATATAAATCGGCCACCTGCAAACACTTATCAAGCACAAAATAGTCTTTCATATGGCACAAAAGTCTCCATGCAATCAAGTAATAGGCCTCTGGACCACCTCGCAACACCTATGGCCATCAAACTAGTCAAAATCCACCGAAGAAACCATAAAGTCTGGTACTTCCTATCACTGCAAACCCATCGGCAAATTTGAATTCAAATCCAATGGTTACCTCCTCTCTTGGCACCTACAGATAAACAACGGCCCACATTCAAACCATGACCAACTTTATACCCCCACCATCAGATCATTATACTTCACGGGCTTGGTAACTTAACACTCAACTTTAGTGGTGTAGTCGCACTATCATATCTCTCACTGCCACAAGAAACGGGTCTCAAATAATGCTTGGTCACATGATCGCAAGGCACCAAACTAACCTTTGCGATCATGTGACTGTGGTCTCCAAACTATAGCCAATGGTCAGAAACCCCATAGGAAAAGTCCCTGGCAACATTACCACCATAACTCTGCAACCACGATGGACACGTGGCGATCTATCGCATGATCGCATAGCCTGGAGATGGGCTATATGATCATGCGGCAACCCGCAAACTACCATAGCATAGAGACAACACCACCACCGAAGTCAAACATGCTTAGTCACTGTAAACCCCCTGCCACCTGGCACACCGGCAACCAATTGGAACACAGCACAGGGACCACTAACCCATCTGCACACAAGCCTGGAAATGAACGGTGGGTGCATGATCGCATGGGCTTGAAATCTCCCATGAGATCATGCACCAACCACATGATCTACCACATCACCCCCATGTATGCCATATCACCTCCGCTAATGGGCCCCACCGCCAACAAACCACCGGTCACCAAATTGGACGGTGGGCGCATGATCACATGGGGAAAGAAAATTCCATGCGATCACATGCCAACCATAGATCTTTGATCTAGGCAAAGAGATGGGACCCATGAACCAACCACTGAGCATTTAGTGACTAGGTGACTAACTGCCCGCGTGATTGTGAGATGCTAGCAGATAGCGCCAGATATTTGGAGATAATGGGAATGAAAAGAAGAAAACTGCCCACCAGGTCGCTGAAAGTTAGTCAATAACCATCGAGGATGAAGAGACTGTGTGACAAAATAGTGTCCAAGTAACTGGATGCAAGCTGCTTGACTGCCAGAATCAGGAGACCAAGTGGTAACCGCAAGTCACCAGGTCACTAGAAGGAAAACAAACTGCCAGGCAGCTGAAAACCATGAAGAACCAGGACCACACGGACAGCTGGCAGGCGGTCGCATGATCGCATGTCAGAAAAGTCTAACATGTGGCCATGCGATAGCCAATCAGAGAAAAGCCTTTGAAAACTTGGGCCCACCATCATCACACTTGCGCACTTAAGGAAAGCCAGTAGATAGGGAACTAGTGCGGTCGAAAACACACAAAGCTTTCACAACAGCAAAGGATCGAAAACACACAAGGTTTTCGACATGTCAATAGATAAGCGCACAAAGAAGGAAGCACAGGGTTGAAAACAATGCAAGTCAAAAACACACAAACTGAAAACATCACACACTTTTTGAAAACACTGTGGGTTTTCGACACTAAGGCAGATTTTGGAAACATTTCCAGCAGACTTAGAATTTGAATCTCTTCCAGGATTTGGTGATTTAGCACATGAAATTTGGACTAGAGCAAGGTGACAACATGGAGAACACAAGGCAGGAGGAAAACACAAAGCTTGTAGAGAAAATAGGCCATTTTCAAGGATTTTGCAATGACAGAAAATAAGCCTAACATTTGTGACACTCCTTTCTGAAAGGCTAGTCTTTTTATCTAAGGTAATGATAAATTGTTATGGTGCCCTACTAAAAAAGGGGTCTACTCTATTAAATTTGTCTATGAGGCTCTTCTTCAAATTGATGTGCAGAAAACATCCCAGCGTACCTTCAAATTCTACTGGGACAATAGCATTCTTCCTAAAGCTGGTGTTTTTTCTTCTCTTGCCATTCAATACAGGGTTCTCACTAGCGACAAACTTTCCAAGTTGCATATAGAAGATCCCTTTTGTTGTGTTTTGTGTGGTATTAAAGAGGAGTCTTCTGACCATATTTTTGTTCATTTCCCTTTCACCCAACAATGTTGGGGCTTTGTTATAAATAAGTTGTCTATTTCTTTCCCTCTTCCTAGGTCCCTTTGGGAGCTCTTCCAATCCTGGCCCTCACTATTTTCGTCCTCAATCTTTGCTTCCCTATGGATAGTTATTCCCCCTTCAGTTATCTGGTCTATTTTGTGGGAACATAACAAAAGAATTTTTAGAAAAGAGGTCTCTGATATCAATCTTGTTATCTCTTCAATTGAAAGGCTCATTTATGAACAAGTTAATAGTAGGTCAACTAGTCATTTTAACCCTAATCCAATCTTCTCATCATGGGACAGTCACATGATAAGTTCTTGGAAGCTTATTTCCCTCCCCTTATGCCCATTGTTTGAGATCTTCAATTAAGTGGACTCCTCTTGACTCTCCTATTATCAAGTTAAATTTTGACAGATCCTCTAAAGGGAACTCGGGGGAGTCGGGTATCGGGGCTTGTCTTAGAAATTATGAAGGAAGAGTCTTATCTTACTTGGCATCCCCTATCAACTTTGGCACTAACAATATGGCAGAAACTATTGCACTACTTAAAGGTTTGATCCTTGCTAAGAAATTATCAATCTCTAATCTGCACATAGAAGGTGACTCAATGGTTATTATCAATGCGTGCATCCATAGATCTGTCGATAATTGGCAGCTGAAATATATCCTTCAACAATTCTAGGGTCTCATTGACTCTCTGGATATATTTCTTATCTCCCATACTTATAGAGAAGGTAATAAACTCACAGATAATTTAGAAAATTTTGGTTGCAATAAAGTTATCTTGGATTCTAGTTCTTCAGATTGCAGGATTGATTGTTTTCCTTCTATCATGGAAATTATTCGGATTGAATATTCATGATAAATGGAACCCCTGCTCCTCTTGGCGATGGCACATGTGTATTATCTCATCTCAAGCTATTTCATTTTTGCATTTATTTTCCAATCCTACTTGATATTATTCGAAAGGAAGCTAGTTAGTGCATCTTTATTTGCCTCATGATGGCATAGAATATGGCTCTACTCCAATTAGTGATGTGATGGCCACTAATTCAAGTAGAGAAAATGTCATTTCTTATATATTATAGGGGCGTGACCGGTGCTATGCTGGCAAGCAAGTTGTGTCATCATAAATATCTACTTCAGCATATCTTATAGTACTCTGCACTAATTTCACCTTTCTGTGGAAAAGGTATGACAAGGTGGCCAAGGGATTTTTCCATTTCATGAGTATGAATTTAATCATATTGTGACATGTCAAATGCCACCTTGTCATCCCTCTTCCAAGGAGGTTTTAGCTCTAATTGGTTGTACTTATGCACTGTGATCTTGGCCCATCAGGAAAAAGGTATAACAATGGGTTAATCATTATTGGGCAAGGCAGATTGTAAATGTTATTCAGCCTACTTGGTACTGGCCCTTTGTGCGAACAATTATGATTCATCCTCTCTTGGGAGAATTTATGTTATTCCTCTACATTGGGAATTTCTTTAGCTTCCACCTATGCTATTCTCCCAAAGATTTTGTTTTGGTGACGTCTTCCTTGTCTACTCCTTTTCTCCTACCCACTTATCATTGTACTTGTCTACAAGTTTTTAGTTATTTATCATCCTTCCATTGCATTTCCCAATACCTGGCTTGGCTTCCATTCTTATTTCTATGGCCACAATTTTATTTCTAGTATCACCCACATGCTTCTGGGATTATGAGCTGTGGTTTCAATCAGTTATTTTGTGTGTTTTTATTAAGCAATCTTCGTAAGATCTCATATCTTCAATATGAGTTTCTATCATTATTTGGTAAGGGTGGCTCTTGCAGTCTTGTCCTTGAGCTTATTTATTAGTCGCATGAGACATCTCATCTTCATCAATTTCTTTTTCTTCATATGTGCTAGCCCTTGGATAGTCTTTGGCCCTTTCACTGCTTCCTTAGGTCCCTATTTTGTTCCTCATTTGCTTCTCAACTATGTCAGGTTGACCCATCTTTCTGGTGGGAGCTAGCTCCAATGTAGAATGTTTTTTCTGTCTGTGCATCTCTGCACATGGAGTATTACCCTCAGAACTATAGGGTTCTACTGGAAGTGGAAATTTGAGAAGAACCCTTTCTTGGTCCCATTAGGGATGAAATGCTTGCAGTTATGTTTAATTGTGAATGGCCACACATTTGACATGGCATTAGGAGAATCATTGGTCGTGAAATTCTTTCTCCCTCTAGCAGAAGGATTATATTCCCCTCTCAACTCCTCTCTCTTTTTTTCTCTAATTTAGTTGATCTTATGCAATCTCCAGCTTGTTTAGACTCTATAGCAAACCGCTATGTGAAACCCATCTTTCTGCAAAATCATAAGCTTTGGGTTGCTCTACATAAATCTGATTTGTGGGGTGGTGTTGCTCTATTGGGTGGGATTTTTCACCATCATGCTCTATTGAGAGAGCATTCTATTTTTATGGTTTATGAAAGCATCAAAAGAGCTTTGGAATGGCAATCTTTTCACCCTGTTAAAATTGCGCTCCAGCAGTTTGGGGGTTTTCTCTCCAAGGAATGCATTATTAGTATACATCAAGTGGTTTTTGCAATGCTTGACCTATTGGAGGTGGATTCCTCTCCTCTGGGGGTTCCTGCTCTGCAATCTCACCATATTCGTACTCTGAACCTTAGGCCAGGTTCTGGGGAGTCTTCATAGGCCCATGTGGACATCGGATAAGTTTTTTCCACAGTATTATGGCTCAAGTTTTGGGTTCTCCTTCAATTTTTGATTGATGCAACATCAGTCTCTACCATAGTTTCTTAGCTTCAACTCTCTGTTGCAACTGTCTTTTGGCCTCGCTGTGTGTATAATATGAGGAATTTTGTAAACTCTCTATCATTCAAGGATGAGTAATGTTAAATTTATGTGTAATCTGTAGAAGGTGTAAATATCTGGTCTAACTAAAGTCATGTCCCTGCGATTACACTATGTTGTAAGGTGGCATCAATGTTGTTATGATAGTCCACAGTGATCCATCACTTTTGTATTTTTTTGTGATAGCTGTATCCAAGCTTCTAAGGATACATTATGTTGTAAGGTTGCATCACTATTGAGAAGCTCAAGCCCACAGTGATCCATCAATTTTTCTTTTTCTTTTTTCGTAATGGGGTCACGAATGGAGTGTTTTTTTCCCTTGGTTCTTTTCTCCGGGAGCCCCTTATTTTAGAACTAGGTTTGTAAAATGTTAAAAATATATAATATATTAAGTGGTAATACTACCTTGATTTTTTTTAAAAAAAATTATAAATATGGTTGCAAGATCGGGAAATTTCTTCTTGACCAGATATCATGACAGCAGACAACACCATGACTATTCATTTACAAAGAAGAGATTAAATACTAATATACTTGGTATCGATCCCCAGTGGTGTCACCAAAAATCTGTTGGTCAATAAAATTTTATTGTACACTTCTTTTACTTCATCATCATACTTCATGATTTAACTCTTCATTCACTTATCTTGCACTATGTAATCAAAAGATGTCTTGAATTGTCCATGTTTTAGAGGGTGGAAATCATGAGTATCTTGGGATTTTTGAATCTTGGGAATGGAGTAGATTATGTTTCTTCCCAAGGACTCCTTCTTCCTTGCCCATACTCAGTCAATCACTCCAACTTTCATTGCTTCAAACTTGATGCATCTATCCTTCTTTGTAGGTGATTAGATGATTATTTTTCCTTGGATCTCCATTCCAAATTTCCTTTAAGTCATGGAGATCAAATTGGTTGAAGAATTCTTAGCTCTTAGAGGATTATAAATCCTAGGTAGGGGACATATTCCTTCCCCACCTAAGGATTTTGACATTGTCTTAGAAATTCTCCTCTTGCACTTATTTTATACCCTTTCACCTTATTTCAATTCTAACCATGTCCATAATTTTGTTTCAAGGTGAGTTTTCATTCAATCTAATCAGATTTGGTTTGACTAAGTTAAATTCCATGCTCTGATTTTCATCTTTCCATAGTCTAATTTTCACTTGTCTTTTTGATATCCGACCCTTAAACTATGCCAAACTTATCTGTAATGACCTTAAGACTTGCAGTTATAGGTGAGTTTCAGGGGTGGATTGGAACTACAAGTGATGGGAGACATCAACATTTTGGTGTAATAAAGGATTTTGAATCTTAGAGGGTAGGTGGATTCTTCCATGCCGTAATGATTCAATTTTGTATTATTGTTTGTCTACGCTTAACCCAGTTTATGCTTCTCCCAAACCTTCTCAAGCCTATCAAAGTGAGATTTCAAAGCGATTGACTTATCTATTCATTAACTTGGTCGATTTCTAGACATGAAAGTTGACATCTTCAATCATCCACCCACATCATGCTCTCACTCAACTGCCCCCTATACCTAGGAAGACTTCATTCTCTATCCCAAGGACTTCAATGATTTGAATTATCTCTCCTTTCCCTGACTTTACTAAACTCTTCTCACTAATGAAAATACTGCATGACTTTACTAAACTCTCCTCACTGGCCAAAAGACTGCCAAACTAACTCTCTACACCTAAGAAAACCTCTTCAGGTGAAAGCATCTCATTTGGTGAAAATTCTCATTTTGTTGTTCCTTTGTACCCCTAAGTGAAGAGTTATATGTCTGCATTCAATTGTCATTGTGAATAAAAATATTCACTTGTATCCACATCACAGTGGGTATAAAAAACAATTTTACTCTTTGAAACAAATCATATTCTGCTTAAATAGAGATATATGCGTTAATACCATCACTTTTGATTATGCAAAAGTTTTCTACTTTAAAAACTGCTCTACTCCATAATGGTTTCCACACAAATCCTCATCTTTTGCACTATATTTGTCGCACCCATGAATTCGCTGCAAATTTTTATGCTCCAGCATCTGCTTACCATCATCGGAATTGCTGATCTCGTATCAATCAACAAAACACATCATAATCACCGCAAACCTCTAAATATGCTACTGTCATATGTGAATAACACTCGCAAATTTGTTTGGGACTTTATATAGTGCCAAATCGATAGTATTTCATTTATTGAGCTCCCGCCATACTACTGCCTTAACTAAGAACACAAATTTTAGTATTTTAACGATCCACAAAAAGGAAACGCTGAAATACTCATCAGTTTATACTTATGTATGATCTACACGAACCAAGATAAACGTCCAAGCAACCACTACAAGTATAACTCGCATCTTTGAAAAACCAGCACGGCTGTGTCTACACAGCATACAAACTAAGCTTACAATATTATTATGTGCTTCAAACTGCCTCATTGATTGGAGGATTTTCGGAGCTTCGTGGAAACTTCATCTTTAGGGTTCACAATAACCCTTGTTCCGGTTTTCTAATATATTCATGCTTTCTCTTTCAGTATCTACAAAAACTTTAGCTACTGGATGTTTAATATTTTTCCTGTTGTTTTTTAAATGGCTTGATGCTCATTCCAAAAAGGAAAGAGAATAGAGATGTCAAAGGATCGTTCAAACTTTTTGAAAGCTCCCTTTTTGAAAGCTCCATGTGACATTAAAAGAAAAAAATTAAAAAGTCAATTAATATAATATTTAGTTAATGAAAATTTCTTCATTATAGCTTTTATTTTTCATTTTAATATTTATTAATCTTTATTATTTTTATATATTGATGTATGTATGCACACATACACATAGATATATATGTTTATTACATTTTTAGTAATAGATTATAATGTATGGTTGTAAAATTGAGTTTGATTAATATATTTTATAAGTTTTGTAGGTAAATTTTGTATGGAAAATAATATCTTTAAAAAATCATCTAGACAATAAATTTAACCTACAAAAATTGTCATTATTATATGTATTCCACATAATATAACATGACTTTGAGAATTAAATTTTTAGATTTATGTACATCTCTACTATATTAAGGAATGCATTGTATACCTCCAATCTACCCTAAAACCATCTATACTTTATACTTTACCTAGATCAATATTGTGTCATTATTAAACTCATTTCCCATAATATATAACATGATTTTGAGGATTGTGCGTCTCAATTTATATACATATCTACTATTACAAAGAAAAGGCATTGTATACCTCCAATCCACCTTAAGCTCGTCTACATGTTGTATTTTGCCTAAACCAATGACATTACATTATTAAAACACATTCCCTATAATATAACAAGATTTTGAGGAATGTGCATCATGATTCATATACTTGTCACCAATTACAATGAAGGCGTTGTAGACCTCCAATCTACCCTAAATTCATCTACCAATTCAATTTTACTTTATCTAAATCAATATTGATACGTGTTATTATTATGCACATTCTCGATAATATAACATGGTTTTGAAAATTGTGCATCTAGATTTATATACCTTCAATCTGCCCTAAAAAAGATATTACATTTCTATTGTTTTGAATGGATATTTAGAGAACTCTAAGCATATATTTCTAACAAGGTTTTAGCCTATATCTGATAGGGCTTTTTTTTCTGAAGAGTGCAACAGAGGATGATTTCTTTGAAAGGTACTAAAGTTGAGTGTTTTTTTTTCTGATGTGTTGCAATGAAACATTATTGCTTTGAAAGGTAGTAAATTTGAAAAAATTTAAAAATAGGATTTTAAATATTGTTCTATCATTTTATTGAATTGAAATATTATTGTTTTGAAAGGTACTTATGTTGAACATTTTTTCCTAAGTTCTAATGAAACAATATTAGTTTAAAAGATTCTAATATTAAATCTTAAATAAAAACAATTTACTAAATATTGTTTCATATAAATTTCACTTTAGATCTGTGTCTGAACATTCTAATTTACATAATCTATCAACTTTATTATATATAAAATTATATTTATAATGATAATTTTAGTAAACCTTTTGCCTATATCTCAATATGTTAAAACCCATCTCATTCATTATCAATTTGTCTTATACTTTTTCCATCCCTTTTTACATTGTCTGCAGTTTTCTTATTTTCACATACTAATGTTAAATTATATTTCATATGTATTATTTATTTATCTTGATCTTAATTTTTCTTTACTAGATTTTTAAAATATCATTTGTTTTCAATATAATTTCTATTATGAGATATAGGTGAGGAATCACACACATTTCTTGGGAGTGGAATGGTGTTGCTGACTATTTGGCTAAATGGACTTCAATGCACAAGCAGGATTGGATTTAGAGCTCTCTATTGAACTCTTGGTTGTTTTGTATCTCTTTATGTTTCAATAAACTTTTATCCCTTTTTAATTAATATAAGTGAGAAATTAAGCCTGATTTCTGCATTTAAGATTTCTCCCTTGTGATCCTTACATAAAATATTATATTTTTATTTTGTTTAAAAACACTCTTACAAATAATAACATAAAAGGGTGTTTGCTACATTGAACTATATCACTATATCAAAATATGTTGACAAATTGTTTCATGATAATAGTCATATTGCAATAGATGATAATTATTAAATAGTAATACTAATTATTTAGATCTCATTAAACTACCTTATAGTAGATCTATTTTTGGAACTGGAACCATCATACTTCAAGATTGCCTAAACATACATAACAAAAGAATTTCTTTAATTGATCTGTTCGTAACTTTTTTCTACAAATCATAAGATCTAATGATTTTCTTATATTTTGATTTTGTTTTCTTATCTTTTAATATATATTTTGATTTTATTTTCTTATGTTTTAATATAAAAATAATAATGATAAGAGTGATGGAAATAGAAGATATAATCTCGGTATTATATTTTGATGGATTTCAAACTTCGGCCCTTCACTTTTTCTCGTTGCAGTAAAGTCGACCGTGGAGGTACTAAGTATGTTCATACATATCTATTTTTCATATATATTCGAAATAAAGAGCTAATATTAGGTAAAATTATACGGGACTCAATGTAGGCATAGATGGAAAGGGAGATATGAAGTTCATCTCTTGGAGACATCAATGACACTAGGAACCGGAAGGGTAAACAAGGTTAGTTTTATGAAATCTGGAACTATAGGTAGAGTAGAAACATTATGCAATATATGCACAAATATTGTTAGATCTAATTATAATATCTATACAAAATTATAGATCTGTTCATAGAGATTATAAATTATTCTAATATTTTGACTACTAATTTCTTTAACACAAAACTAATTAGTCGAGGGCCTTATCCTTCTTATTATGAAACATGTGAAGGCTATGTCTAAAAAGGAATCGCCTTCCAAAATAGGACATCCATTTGGCACAGAAAATCCATTTCCATTTTTTTGATTTTTCAACAGACCTTAAAGATGCTCCTTCGGATGAGGATGCATGTGTGATTCTGATTATGTTCCCTCTGGTGGGTATGTGTTAGACTCTTACAACACCTATTCTAATATCAAGTGCACAAGAAAGTTGGGGGAGACTTGAAAATTGCCCACTAAATAGAAGCGAAAATCCCTCTTTTGTCCCACTAAGTCAGTGGTGACAAAAAGTCCTTTTTCCTTCATCATGAAAAATATCTTGGAGGATGTTAACAAAGAAGATAACGAGGACCTTGGATTTTAACCCTCGTCTATGGACCTCTCAGGTATGGAATTTTGTATTGACATCGTGGTTTAGAATGTAAAAGAAACTCCTAATGAAAAGGGTTCCTCTATAATGGAAACAATAGATAGGAAAAAAATGGTTAAATATGTTATTAATGGTCAATCTATCCTTTAATGGGATTGGTTTCAAAAGTGTATTTCCTGAAAGAAAGGGTTAATTCCTCTTCATAAATGAGAGCAAAGACATAGCAATGTGACCAATACTATTTTTGTAGAGAATGTTGATAAAATGCTGTCCCTAATTCAAAATGTAGCTAAAGATGTCAAGGTTATAAGGGAGGCTCATGAAGAGAGATTTAAGAATTTGGAAGATTCTTTTAATAAAGTATAGATTAATTTGCATGATGTGGCAATTAGTTGAACAACAATGCAAAACAACACGGCTTGGCTGTAACTATTCATAGTCTCTCAAAAGGTAATTTGGATTTTCTTCAAGGGAGTGTGAGGAGAAAATGGAAAATGATATTGTGATGCACTGTGACATAGGTATGGGTCTTATTCCTAGTCCTTTTTTCAAGACTTTGTAGCAAGGATAAAGGTAAGGGCCCCCAAGACAACATTGTTATTGAAATTTGAAGGATTAATGCTAATGTCATTCAAAAAATGTAAAACTGCTGAAGAATTTGAAGTGATGCAAAGTTTGATTATTCATGTTTGGTTTACTTTCCGTTAGCATTTTCCTACCTTCTTTTTAGTGTCTTTTCTCTAATTTATTAAATATTTTTGTTATAAAAGATTTTCCAGTCCATTCAAAACTTGATTTCCTTCAATAAAAAATGCATAACTATTTTAAGATCTTCTCCTGACTACTTCTACTACATCCACAAAATCTAGACTATTCCAACAATTATAACATATATTCCAACAGTTATAACATATGCAAAATTGTTGAATGAAATGCAAAATATATTAAAAATTATTTTTACTCTCCTACCATGTATAAGTCCATAGAATTTAACACATGTTTTCTTGAGTGAGGTGACTCTCTTTATCATTCCCCAATACTGACCCACCAGATCATAAGCTATGGCTGCATTCTCTTCTTTTATCTTACCATCATATAGTTATCACTAATAATTCAATTACACATCTAGCTGAAATCCAAAGGCAATTGTAAATTTAAACACCATAATACATATGTTACAAATAAATAAACTATTTTTTTAGCAACATATACTGAGGAATCCAATCATTATTCAAAATTCAAAGGTGACAATAAAAGTCAAATTACTCTGGCTAGTGTCTGGAATAGTAATAACTTTGGTCTTGTAGCTAATCATAAACTACAATTCTAGTTTTAGATAAAGCGCCAAAGCAAAATAATCTTTAAGGAGCTAACTTTACAACATATTATTTCTAAACTAGATAATTGTGAGTTTCATTTTAATCTATCATTTATAAATATTATCTTTTCAATCATTTGAAGAGGCTATGCTATTCTAAAATATAAAATCTTAGACATCTTAATAGATGATTATTTCAAAGAAAAAATTTAAAATATAAAAAATAAAAAATAAAAAACAAAATTGAAAACTCAACTACTTTACATAATTTTTATATTTTGATTTTCTGTAAATGGAAACGAATCTCAATATTAAAAAAAATCTTTGAAGGAAGTCCTACAAAAGATTCAAAAAGATTTTTATTAACTCCTCCAATCTGTTCATAGTCATATGAGCTTCATTATTCATAAGATATTAGAAAGCACTTAACTAATTAATCTAATTAAATTATTTAAATACATCACTTTCTCAACTATATTACTCATCTACAATCATGGGCCTCCTCAACCTTTCTACATTCATACAATCCACTGGGCAAAATTGAAGACTGACAATAGCGTTAATAGCTAAGGCAATATCATACTTAAAGCGTATGATATATTTAGATCTCCTCATCTCCTTTACAAACTCTTCTTTTGTGACCATTAAAAAATGTTTCTCTTCTATGCAATCTCTCGTCCAACAAAATCAACCAGATAATAATCCACAAAAAATCTTCCCTACCCATTTGATCTTCAAGAAATTGATAGGGATATAATCAATCTCCTTCACTGATGGGCGGTTCTTGTAATGGGAGCAAAAACTATTAGGCACACTAGTTAGAGAATCCCATTTGATGTAGCTTGCCTTCCTTGTTTTTTTTCCTCATTTATATTGAAACCGAGTAGTTTGGATTAGCCTTAATATAGGGCCAAGAAAGCATATCCTATTTTTCTATATCAGGGACTGACGGATTTGCACGTTTGTCCAAGTCACGCTAATCTGTGAAATCCAATTAAAACAAAATTATTAAGAAAATAACTAGAAAAAAACATATCTATTATGTTTAGGGATACAATCTGCGAAGTCTATAACCTTGTTCTAACCCTATATATCTCATACCAGATGAAGAATACATGGAACAGCAGAAAAAGACACATGAAACAGAGCAGAAATAGAAATAGACATAAAAATTTGTATATTAAACTGAATAAAACATTATAGCTAAGCTTGAACTCTTTCCATCATTACAGTTACATACACAGCATCTTACAGCTTATAGCTCTTACATTCAGTATTACTACCTTTTTCAGACCCCTCTAATAGCTCTGTGGACCTGGAGACAAAATGCGGAATCAAACACTATATAGCCAATAAATCATCTGCATCAATGATAATCTTTTGTTCTTGGTAGCAGGAATTTCCTCATTGCAGGCCGGACCTCAGGTAATTGATTCACCGAAGTCTACAACTTCTTCTAGACTTTTTAAGACCCGCAGAAAAGAAAAAAATCAAGGCCCAAATAAAATTTAAGCCTACAAGCACTATGAACTAAATAATGAATCAAAAAAAGAAAACTATTCCAACTAAGCAGCTCGTTTAAGAACTTTACACCAATATCAACATGCAATCCTCTTATATTTCTTCCTCTACTTAGACTCTTCTTTACAACATTAGATCTATTTATAAGGAGCCGAGATCATTCTACTATTGTGAGGGCTCTGTTGAACATGGCCTCGACATGCTCATACGTAACTGCTACGTAGCCATGCCAAAACTGTTAGTCACCAAAGTTTATGAATTAAATGAATGTCCATTGTTTCCTGCTGCCCATAGAGACGTTGCCCCAGTTCACTATTTTCCCTTTGTCTTGTGCTCCCACAGTTTAGCAGTTGCGATAAAAATCACTCATTTGATGGATGTTTTTAAACCTTTTTAAAAAATTGTCACCTCGGCACAAGACGTAGGATGCTGGTAAAAACATTTGAAATACGCTTGTCAATTGTATTTGCTTGAACTTTCTAAAAACCTCTTACCAAATTTATTTTCTGTGTACCCTTCACTTATTACAGCTATGAGATATCATTTCTTTTGAGGGACAGTCTATCAAACAATTTATGTGCCTTACTGTGTCTCCATACCTTGCATATGCCTTTATTGGGGGAATTGCAACGACAACATCTGATAAAAAGTCTTCTGTGTAATGCCTTGACTGGAGCTGAAAAGGTAGTAGGAAAAACCTAACTTTGGTGGTAAATAAAATTATGGCCTCGTATGTTTCTTCCTCTACTAGAACTCTTCTTTACAAGACATGCACACCATGATCAATGAAGCGAAATAATTCTTTGTAATAAAGAGTATTAAAAGCAATATACGATCTTGATTGGGATGATTGTGAGGTCAGCCTTTTTGCGGATATTGTTGTGAAGATTTGGAAATTTTGTTGTAGTTAACCACTGATAATCATGGACGGAAGAGGTGGAGGTCGAGGCTGCCATGGCAGATGGGATTGCAGAAGCGTCCAGATAGAATAGTTCATGTTGAAATACGTTGTGTTTGTAGATGTGGGTTCCAGCCTAGCATTGTAATCTTCCCTGCTTTTTCTTCCCACCTACCCGGGCTCTCTCTTTAAGCCTTGTCGCATGATCGCAAGTCTTCTCTCTCCTCTCTTGCGATCATGTGACCTCAATAAATGCCCAGCATTTTTTGTTTACCGTCAGCTCAACTCCTCAGACTTCTCTCATGAGTGGGCCCCCATTATTTACTCGGCTTTTTAATTTTTGGCTTTGTCGCATAAACTCAAGGCAACTTTATTACCTATGCGATCTTGCGACTAACAATCCAGCGTGGGCCCCCTCTATTGCTCTTGTCGCATGATCGCATGAGCATTATTTTATTCATGCGATCATGCGACTAGTACTTGCTGCGTCCAGTCACCTCTCCATCCTCTCATCTGCCCTACCCACCGCACTCAGGGAATATGCTCTTGTCGCATGATCGCATGACCATTATTTTATTCATGCGATCATGCGACCAGCCCATTTTTCTTCCGCCAACCACCATATTAAATGCAATGTATTTTATATTGATTTTTCTCTGATGTTTCTCCGATCGGACATTCTCCAGGCATTTCTAGAATTTTCTAGGTAGAATATTTTTTGTAAACAAAAGGAATGTTTTGATGTTCAGTCTGATAAATAGAAACATAGATGATATTCTGAGCATTGGCAGCTCTGGGCACAATCTGTAAATCTGAAATTAATATTAAAGTATCTTTTTAATCTCTGTGAGTTTTCTGTTCTGTTTGGCTTTATATTTGAAGCTCTGTTGATTGCTCTATTCCTTCCTCCATCAAATTGGTATCAGAGCAGGAGATTGAAGCACTGGTTATTGAAGGGAAAAGGTCTGTTGGAGATTGAGGCACAAAAAGGATCTGGGTATTGTTTCTTGGATGAATTTCATTCTGGGTAAATAGCAAATAAAAAAAAGGGGGTTTTATAAAAAAAGAGAAAGTGTTACTGGTAAACCATGGCAGGAACCAGTGGGAGTATTTCTCAGCCTTAGATTCCAATCTTTAATGGCAAAAATTATGACTATTGGAGCATAAAAATGAAGACTCTTTTTCGTTCACAAGATGTTTGGGATTTAGTGAAAAATGGGTTTCCTGAACCACCAGATCAGCAGGCATATCAGGCCCTTTCACATGCTGATAAAGATTTATTGAAGGAAAATAAGAAGAAGGAAGCAAACGCACTATTTTTCATTCAACAAGCAATGGAAGAATCAATCTTTCCAAAGGTTGCAGCTACCACAAGATCAAAACAAGCATGGGATAGTTTGCAAATAGCATACCAAGGCATAGGCAAGGTAATAATGGAAAAATTACAGATACTTAGAAGGGATTTTAAAAATCTACAAATGAAAGACTCAGATTCAATAGATGCATTTTTCACTCATGCAATGTCTATAGTAAATCAACTAAGGACCTATGGAGACACTATTGAAGATCAAAAGATTGTTGAAAAAATACTTTGAAGTCTACCTGCTAAATTTGATGCTGTAGTAATAGCCATTCAAGAGGCTAAAGATCTTTCACAGTTATCAGTAGATGAATTAATGGGGTCACTTTTAGTCCATGAGCAAAGACTGAACCGAACAGGGTCATCATCATTTGAAAATACATTCAAGACTCAGCTCTCATTTGGCAAGTCAAGAGAGAGATCAAACAACAGTAGAGGTAGAGGACGTTTCTCATCAAGAGGAGGAAGAGAAAACACACAATTTGAAAGTAGAAGACCACCATCAAGCCCACATGCCCATTCTAAATCAACAAGAGGAAGGGGGAGCAATCACTCTCAAAGCCATCATCAAGGAGAAATGTATGACAAATCCAATATCCAATGTCATTACTATAGCAAATTTGGGCATTATGCATTAGAATGTAGGAAAAAGAAATATGATTTGAATAAGCAAAAGACACATTTCACAAATGAAAATCAGTCAAACACTAGTGAACAGGACACAATATTCATAGCATGCAATGTAGCACAAGAATGTTCTAAAGAACTGTGGTTCTTAGATAGTGGGTGTAGTAACCATATGAGTTGTAAAAAGGAGATGTTTGCAACAATGGATGATTCAGTAAAATCAGAAGTTAAATTGGGAAATGATCAAAAAGTTTTAGTTATGGGCAAAGGGTCAATTAACATAAAAACAAAACAAGGCAAAGATAAACAAATTTTAGATGTTTACTATGTTCCCGGATTACAACATAACCTTATAAGTATTGGGCAATTGGTACAAAAGGGTTATAGAGTACACTTTGAGAATGGTGAATGTGTGATCCTAGATAAGAAACCAAGCAATAGGCTGATTGCAAGAGTTGAAATGACTAAGAATAGGATGTTCCCACTAAGAATTCAAAGTGGATTAATGATTGAGCCACAAGGTTTACAAAAGGTTACTAAAATAGCTTTTAAAGCCTCATACAAAAATGAATCTTGACTATGGCATTTACGGCTTGGGCATTTAAACTTCAAAGGATTACAGTTGTTATACAAGAAGAAAATGGTATATGGGTTGCGACAAATAGAGCCACTTAAAACCACATGTGAGAGTTGCATATTGGTAAAACAACATAGGAAATCATTTCCAGTTGGGGAATCATATAGAGCAAAACAACTATTAGAAATAGTACATTCAAACATTCGTGGACCTATGCAAACACCTTCCATAAGTGGAAAACTTTATTTCATAACATTCATTGATGATTTCAGCAGAAAAGCATGGGTTTATTTCTTGAAGTATAAATCTAATACATTTTTTGTTTTCAAAGAGTTCAAGGCAAAAGTTGAAAAAGAAAGTGGATATTCTATCAAGACATTGAGAACTGATCAAGGTGGAGAGTATGTTTCAACTGATTTTCAGATTTTTTGCAAATAAAATGGCATACATAAACAATTTACAGCAAGGTATACACCTCAACAAAATGGGGTAGCTGAGAGAAAGAATAGAACAATTATGGAAATGGCACGTAGCATGATAAAGGCAAAACACTTACCAAATGAATATTGGGCTGAAGCAGTTGCATGTTTAGTATATATTTTGAATAGGTGTCCAACAAAAGTAGTGATAAATAAAACACCAGAAGAAGCTTGGAGCAAAAGAAAACATAACATATCACATTTAAGAGTTTTTGGATGTGTGGCATACTCATTGATACCTCAAGAGTTAAGAAGAAAATTAGATGACAAAAGAGAAAAATGTATATTTGTGGGATATAGTGAACACTCAAAGGCATATAAGTTGTACAATCCTATTACTAAGAAGCTTATAATAAGGCTTGATGTTGAATTTGTTGAAGAAGAAGCATGGGATGGCAGCATAGACAAAATAAATTCAAGTACACCTAATGTCCTACAAGAGAATGAAGAAGATGAAAATCAGGTTGCAAATCCTCCTACACAAGCAAATGCTCCTACAACACCATCAAGAGCACCTAGCACTCCAAATCCCACTACAACAAATAATAATAGCAGCGAGTCTCCTAATCCAACACTTGCATCTTTAAGGTCTAGGTCCATAAACACATCAAAGAAGACAAGAAGTCTTAGGGAGATTTATGATGAAACTCAAGAAGATGAAAATGATGATTTTTGTTGTGATTTTGCATTGTTAACACAAGATGATCCAATCTATTTTGAAGAAGCCTTAAAAGAAGAGAAATGGATTGCAGCCATGGATGAAGAAATTCAGTCAATAGAAAAGAATGAGACTTGGGATCTAGTAGAACCTCCAAAAGGCAAGGATGTGACTGGAGTTAAATGGGTTTATAAAACAAAGTATGATGTTTATGGAAAAGTAGCAAAGCACAAGGCAAGACTAGTGGCAAAAGGTTTTACACAAAAGCCAGGTATAGATTTCAATGAAACATTTTCACCTGTGGCAAGAATGGATACAATAAGAATGGTCCTATCTATTGTAGCTCAAAACAAATGGAAATTTTATCAAATGGATGTCAAATCAGCATTCTTAAATAGAATTTTAGAAGAAGAAGTGTATATAAAACAACCACTTGGATATGAAAAAGGGCTGGAGACAAAGACAACTTTGAAATTCTGCTAGGAATAAGTCTAACTTCATCCCAATATTCCCCATTACAAGGGCAGGTAGACCCTTTAATCGCCCATTGCCAAGGAAAGCCTCGTCAGGACTACACAGGGATATTTTTAGGAGGAGAGAAAGAGTAATTTTCAGACCCAAAATAGTAGATGGAAGGCCTTCCACAACAATAGGTCGATGAAAAGATTTTCAGAGCATAAATCTATAGCAAATTGAAAACAAAGTGAAGATTTCATATGGAATTGGAAAGAGATAAAGACAAGTCCACATTCTAGAGAAATATAGAAGAGACTAGAGTAAGCAGAGAACTAGGGGTCAAAGGAAAAGATCCAAGAGAAAATAGAAAAACAAAGGGAAGACCCGAGATTCTCAAAAAAACCAATCAATGGGGAAGACATCTTTAGCTATGCTAGAGACATCCATTACCTTTTTAGCGGAGACAGTCAAAGAAAGGATGAGATGATTCCAACAGCAGACCATCATTTCTAAGTTCAGGAATTTTAACGGGAATTTTAACTTATCTTGTTTGGATTTCTTTAACTAGACATATGAGATCTGGACTCCAAATAGAATTAATAGATTCCTCACTAGTTTTTGTACAGTAATTTTCAATTCCAGAAAATAGAGATAATTTTTTTTTAAATGATTTTACAAAAATGTTGGTCTTCACATGCAATATTGCAGCCCTAACTTCAATAGAAAAGCCCATAGTATAAAATTTATGCTAACGTGGATCAACCTAGATAATTTACCGCTAGAAAACAGAGATGCAAATTTCTAGAAATAAATTGAGATTTTTTTAAAAATCTGCCCTAGCTGTGGAAACATTGCCTTAAAATTTGTATTCTTATGAATACTGAAAAAGAACCCCAAGATCGATTAAAATTATGTCAAAGTTTGGGGTGTGGATTCAACAGATTTTGCATGATTATTTAGAGATGGACTATGTATCCTCTCTAAGAGAAACAAACCTAGTCATCCTTCTAGATGGGGAGGATGCTAATTAGTTTGAGAGAAGACCCTTGCAACATGAATTTTGTTGGAGAATCAGAGAAATGCAAAGTGGGAATGCCTTTGAAGCTATCCATCTGCACTAAGGGAGAGGTTTGGGAAGAGAGTAAGGTCAGTTTGCCCAATATCTGGCAAATCTCTAAGGATGAAGAAAAATTAGGTGCTCGCAAAAGTCTTATTAGTTACTCAATACAAGAAGAAGGAAATTTGGTTAAATCTAAAGGCATGGCCATTTAGAATCTCCACTTTTTGTTAGATGGTTCAAACCACAAAAATTCAACCAACATTCTGTGAGAAATGAAGATGTTAATTCAACAATGGCTGGAAGAAGTCCAAGAAAATGTTATAATAGAGATAGCAAATCAGGTTTTGGCAAAAAACCCAAGATTGGAAGAATAATCAGACCATGCTAAGAATATCTCTAGGGAAGAGGAAAGAAGGATATTTTGGATTTAATCATCAGTGAAAAATGAGGAAAGGGTGGTTAAAAATAAAACATCTAATATGGCATCATAAAAAATGAAGAGGAAAGACTCTCAAGAAGGTAAGGAGCAAGGAGGTTGAGAAAAGGATATCTATCAATCCAAGAGAGGATGCTCAATTTAATAATTAATCTATATTAGGAATCCAAGAAAAGGAGCTTCGCGAGATTACTAAATTGTAATTAAGGTAGGATTGTGATGATATTTTACATGAAAGACTTATTGACATGATGAGAAAAGTTAGAGAAAAATATAATACAAAGGTATCAAATGATACTCACTATAAGGCTTGGGGAAATCCTCAAAGGAGAGAAGATGATGAGCCATATCATGAAAAAATAATAGCCTCAAGAGAAACTAGTGAAACAAACACCAAAAGAAAACAAGGAGTATGTGCATGGAAGACAACTTGGAATTGGAAATGGGTCAAACCGCACATCTCACTTTGACAAATACATTGAACCTCAATATAGGAAGTAGAAAATCAAAAAGATTGGTGGAGAAGTTAAATGAATCAAGATCTCAATCTTTCCCCCTCAAAGGAAAACATAAGGAGATAAGAATGTGGACAATTGTAGGGTCAACAAGGGGTCTTTCACCTAGACTCAAAGAAGTGTATGATCTATTTGGAATAGAGGAGTGTGATACATTATTAAAAAATGATAATTGGTATAGAGAAGAGTAAGCTTTCCTTTTTAGATAGACTTCTGGAACTAGACTACTTAGAGGAGGATGAAAGGATTGATGACTTGGAAGGATTTATGATTTTAGTTTCTTTAGATTAGGAACTGTTAGTCTATAACCAAAAAGGAGATGATCAACTAGAAGAATTGAAGAAACCATACCAACTTCTGAGTAAGTCTAAATTTTTAAACTTTAACTTAGGAATTGAAAGATCAACTTAAAACAAGAAGTCTCTAGATTGTGGGGATAAAAATAGGAAAGGAAAATGATGCAAATCTTTAGCTTTCTTAAGATCTATAGAAGGAGAGAACTCACATAAAATCAAAATAATATCTTATATGCATGTAGGTTTCATGCGAGTTTTGTTTGACTTACACAACATGCAGGACTAAACACTCAATGCTTCGAGAAACATAGAGCATTAAACCCTCTCTTGAATAAAGTCATCTCCCATGCTAAGCTTTGCGATGAAGATCATGGAATGACTCCAAGGTTCCTTACACCTGTGGATATCTGACTCAATTGAAATGATATGATTTTCTGGTTAATCACTTAGGTGGGCTTATGTGATTTATTCAAGGATTCCAAATTACTTGCACGTTTAAAGATTTAGCTTCACAATGGGCAATAAAAATATAATCGTGATTTATATCACTTCCAATGTTTATCTTCAACTCCTACTATCTAGACTACTTCTACTTCTAAATGTGGATGGAAGGACTAATGGATGGACTAGGACTCCTACTAAATGGAGTCTTGTTGGTGACTTTAACTCCACCTCGTGCAAAGATTGAAAGGATCTCAAATGGTTTTCATATCAACACCTTCCCCTCAACCCAACTTGGAGTACAAATCAAGGATCCAATGCCAATTGAACTTGAGCATGTTGGTGCAACTACTAGATTACCACACAAGGAACCGTTGCATCTACAAGGAGCTAGTGGCCTTGTTTTATAGAGTCAACCAATCAAACATCCACCAATATCACCACACAATCTATCTATTTTTACTCTTAGTTTTACAACTTTGAAATAAAATCTTTTTTTAATTGAGAGATGTAAGGAACCATGTAAATATACCAAAATGATCAATTATATCCATGATGCAAGCCACAATAATGAATAGAGAACAATTTTGATAGTATTTTGTCAACAATTCTCCAATGTATAACTCCTTTTACAAATGAAAGCATATGGCCTTATATAGAGGCTAAAGTACAATGAGTGGCCTAGATTAAAAGGCAAAAAATCTAAAGTCAAGGGCCCATATTACATCCCATAAACCCTAATTAGAGTTTCCATAATTACAACCAATTACATGAGGGAACTAAACTTGGGGGCCAATAAGAAAATTACAATAATTTTTTCAACCAATGAGGACAGAGGGAACTTGGCATGATATGATTGCACATGCTTGAAAGAGGAAGATTTTGATTGGAGGAGACAACCAACTCCCACCCTAGCATCCTTATCTTGTTATTTGATCTTTTTATGAAGGGAAGATATCCTTTAGATGCTCAACCTTATCTACCTCTTTCCATGAACACCCCTACCATCCTCGAGGAGCATGCCCACCAACTAGCACAAGCACCCCTACCAACTTGAGTCCTTAGGAATTTTCTCTTCCTTGCCATGTCTTGAACTTGCTTTCTTGTACTTGTACATTCGATTTCTTTATCTTGAAATGGTGAAGCCTTTATGCACTTGAATCTTGAACTTTTCCTTGATCTCACCTTGATCTTGGTGTGATTTCCCTTGCCACTTGACAGACTTGAACCTGAACCTTGCATCCTCCTTCCTGTCAACCCTACCAAGTTGTGAGAGGACCTTCACCAAGTTGCAAGAATTCTCCTACCAACCTAAACAAAGGCCAAGAAACCAGTCACTCCATTTCATTTGATAAATTATTGGTAGTAAAACTTTGAAAATAGCATTTGATCAAGCTAATTGAGTTAGGATTATCATTGCATTTCATTCAACTAACTTTCTGAATCACAAAAACATGAACTTATCTGCATGATCTAGGCAGAAAACATGTTTAATGGATGTAACTTGATACCCTAGGAGCTGGATAAATGATGTCAAGATTGCAATGCACCAACTCCAAATTTGGATTTACTTAAATCTCTAATTTTATAGGTACAAAGAAGATGAGAATTTCTCAAAAGGTCAGTGCAAATGAATGGCAAGATGATGTCTTCAAACCCCAAAACCAATTTGCCACCTCTAGAAGCCTTCAAACTTGAGAAAATTGCATGAAAATGGCCAACAAAATCCCTCTTGGCATCTTGTAATATCTTACCTCACATCTTGCACTAACTTACACCAACCTACCAAGCCAACCCATCCAACTTGCACAATCACACTTGCCAAGTTGCAAAGACTTGCTTGCCAACTTGAAATCAATTTGCCTCCTTCCTAGCAAATTGTAATTTTCCTAAGCCCAAAATAATTTTTCTCAAAAAATAATAACTCCACTTGGCTAACAAAATTATTTTCTCCCATTAATCTTACAATTTTCCCTTACAAACTCCATGCTAAGATTCCATCAAGTTATTAAAATTTTTCCATAATGCAAGAGCACCCCTACCAACTCACAAGGACATGCCTACTAACTCGCAGGGACATGCCTACCAACTTGTGAAAAGTGAACATTAAAATTGTAATTTTGATACTTAGGATTTGGATTTTTCAAAAATTGTTTAGTCAAAATTACTCAGTTAAATTCCTTAATTCCACTTTTTCCAAGATTTGCAAAATTTTGCCAAAAATTCAAAAAATGATCTCATTAGAAAACCAAAATCATCTTTAATTTGGATTTTCAAGAAAAAAATAATCTGATTGGATAACCAAATTACAAACTTAGCCAAAATCACAAATTTAATCATTTTGCAATTAGAATCCAACCTCTTCGCACCTAAAATTCTCACTACTCAACCTCTCAAATCATCTCCAATTTTTGCATGCCACTTCAAACTCTTCTTTAACATCACCAACTTGGGAGAACTGCCAAAACACCTATTGCTAAAGTAGAAACTGGTCTAATAAAATCCATCATCTCATAAATCTTGTTTTAGAAATTAGAGATTTAGCATGTTTCAATATTAGTATGCAATCAATAAAACTGGAGTTTCAATCAAATGTTATCACATAATAGGATGCTTTAAAATGGAAGTTATTTATATATGAAATATAATAAGAGATAGTGTAATTTTGGTTTAAAAAATTTTCAAAAGTGAGAAAATTAATTACTTTTATACTATCTTTATTAAATTATTTTAATTTTCAGTTGAGCCATCATCATATTTCTCGTATTTTCTTTTCATGAATTATAGAGTATTCTCTATAATGATGATGCAAAAAAGTTGTACACAATCTGAATCCATAAGCATAATTAGTTTGTGTCTTCTAGGTTTTGAGTGTGATCCAAGACATTGATGGAAAAAAATTCTACACATGGAGAAGCTACAAACTAATTATGATAGACTCATGATAGTTCTAAATTGTAAAAAAATTCTATCATTATTTAGACATTATTTATTTCACATTATTAATATATAAAATAGATTAATTTTTTATGACAAATCTAAATCTTCTTAAATTTAAAATTTACAAAAAAAAAAATATAATCTATAGTCAAATGAAATTTTATATTAAAATGGATATTTGAACAATTCTAATGATTATATTTATAATAGAAATTATAATCTAGACTACAATGACCATAATACTAATGAAGTATAATTTATATTTTAATATAATTTTATATTAATATTTATAATTTAAATTTATATAAACATTCTAATAAGCTACATAAATAAGAAAAATATAATTTAAAATTAAAATCAGAATAGAAAATTAGTAATTATATTCAAACAAATTTGTTTGCTTAAGAATATTCTAGTTTATTTTTTTGGCATCATAACCTTATATATGCAAACTATTGCATTACAATAAACATTGTGTATCATAGGAAATTCTTTTTTTTGTAAATGTGGAAAAATATGTTATACACATTTTAACAAGGTTTGTTATGCTAAATCTGAGTGGGGTTGATTCTTTCTAGATATAGCAATCAGATATTTTTCAAATTTTAGTTCTTTTATCTTGCAAACTAACAACTCATCAAATTGAGATGAATTAATTTTTGTGTATCTATCTTTGAACATGAGATGCTAAAATTTGCTGCTTATTTTTAAGCAGTGCTTGTAAATATTATTTTTATATAAAATTTATAAATTTAAGAGACAAACTTTAAGCAAATAAAAAGAAAGAATAAAAATGGTGATGCCAAGTGTTATTTTTCCAATTTTTTCTCAATAAGCAGTGCTTTATCCCTTTACCAAAATTATAAATTTACATGGGAACACTCCAACTGCTTAAATTTAAGCAGAAATTGTATATAAGCATCTGCATGGGAACATAGGATTATTCATTAGTTTGATATTACACTTGTGAATTTTTTGTTTTAAAAAATAATAAGATTATTAGTTTATATGTTGTTCAATGTTGTTTTCCAAAAATCATTTTAATTAAATAAACTTTTATTTTTTTTTGCTATTATACAATACGTTGAAAGTATGCAATCCACACGCTGGCTTTTACACAGGGAGCCTCTCCCCACCTTCGAATGACGTGTCACATTGATGCATCCGCAGTAATTTGCGGATTATACTGATATTTATGTGCAACGCTGCATTACATAAATTTACAAGAAAGCATTGTATTCAGATATTTATGTGGGAATCAAAGAAAATGTTAGTTTGAAGTAATAATATGTGGGTTTTGGTGCAAGGAAAACACGGACAAGGAAATATGAAGTCCAACTGTGGGACAGCCGCTGCCTAGAAGATGGTCGTATTCGTAAGGGTAAACAAGGTTGGTTATATGAATTTCTATCCTAATAAACTATGAATTAAACCCTTTTCTTCCTACAGGCCTAGATTGGTTCCAGTAGATATTAAAATCAAATATATTTAAAATGTTATTTCAATAGATCTAATGCTTTGAAGAAAAATCTCTGAGATTTCTTTGACGGGCTTCTTTTGTGAAGTGGGTTATGTTTCGAAACAATATCCATTATATTTTTATTCCTTTCGTGAACATTATAAAATAGTTCCTTCTTAAAAGCATATATTTATCAATTTGGTTAATTCTTACTTGATACTAATTAGAGTGTTTTAATTATCTTAATATGATTCCACAATCCTGGATAATAACTGGATTCTCCAGTTTATTTCGGTGAGTATATGCATTTAATAAGTCTGTTACAAATGCATTAAATGATTTGAATTCTTACTCTCTGTGAAATTCCAGATCTGTAATTGAACTGCCCATTAATGTAATGCAGGCGTATTTGATGAGGAGGGGAAAGCAGCCAGAGCTTACGATCTGGCGGCTCTGAAGTATTGAGGTCCTTCAACTCCAACAAACTTTCCGGTATAATACTTTAGGAGTTTCAAATATATTTTACTTGGTGATATTATACTTTTTCTTAGAATATGCCTTTGATTACCATTCTACATTCCCTCATAAAATACCGAGCATGTTAAAATTGTATAACATTTGGCTTTCCGGTATAGAATGCTCAACGGTGTGCTATAATTCAGCCTTTCTGTAGCTAAACTTAGTCTTCTCTATTTGATCTTTTTATTTAATTATGTTTACCTTCTGTATCAAATGCAGATAGAGAGCTATGAGGAAGAGCTGAAAGAAATGCAGGACATGTCAGAGGAAGAATCTATTAAATTTATAAGGAGGAAGTAATTAATTTACCACCCATCTATGCACAGACATGGTTAGGCAGATATAGCAGTAGATCTGGAGAATGGTCGTATCATAGTTATTCACTATTATAACTATTTTCTTGGAACAAATCTGTAATAGGTCATAAACAGCTTTATAGAGGCCTACCATAATGTTTAATTGAATTTAGTATAAATTATAGAGCTTAGAAATATAATTTTTTCAGTTTGTGATAATGGGACGAATTGGTTTTAGAATTTGAATTTATGTTTTCTACAATATAGACATATAATCTTTGCAGTTCATTCATAATGACCATGAATTGTTGGAATTAATTTTGAACTATCTTATTTATTTCACCGTAGACCTCCCTATCCTTATGCTGTACAATCATCACTCTTCCACCTTGCCCTGTCCTCTCAGTCATTTGACGCACGAAATTTTTTTAGATTAAAAAATATAGATATTTTGTTTGTAGTCTCCCTAAGATCTAATAGATACTATGGATGCCAAACGCAATATCAATTGTAAATAATAGATTTTGGTTTTCCTTCTTTATTGGAAAATGGTAGAAAGGTCTAGATTATTATTGCTATAGCATGATGAAAATAGAGCAGCAGTAGCTTGTTTTGCTGTAGCAACAGCAAGACACATTAGAAGTACACAGGTTTCTTTTATTCATAGTAGTTTGTGAACACAAAAGAGAACTGCAACTTTGTTTTATGTATCATATAATTGTATACTTTTGTTTTTGAAAATATAAAAGGAAATTTATTTTTTGGCGCATCTGTCTTTTATCTGTCTGTGTGTTTTTAGAATGTTCTATTTTTTTAATGTTTTGCTTTATTCATCTTTCTCTCCTCTGCCTCTTGCCATCAGGAATGTATGTTTATATATTCTAGAAAGTAGACAAATAATTTTAATGATGCAATATTGATATGAATTGTTTTTTTGGGATTCGAATATTTTTTTTGCCATCGAACTCTTACCAAATATCAGTTTTGCAGGCCTAGCTCTGGCTTTTGCAGGAGTGGATCAGGGTACCGTGGAGTATCACGGTTTGGATTTAATAATTTAGTTCGATGAACTTATATTAATGTGAAAGATGAAATTAATTTAAATTCCGCTGAGAAAAGTTGATTAATATAAAAGCCGACATTGACCTAATGTTATGGCTTGGCAGACATCATAGTGATGGAAAGTGGCAGGCTAGGATTGGGATGGATGACAAACAATTGTATCTGGGAACATTTAGTGAGCACATCGTTCTCAATTTTTAGTATAATATTTCCAATAAATGCTTGTACAGTACATTGAACTATAACTCAATGCAAATATATCCAACAATCAACTCAGAGGAAAAGACTAATGATTTTTTTTAAAATCACAGCCAATCGGGAAGAGGCAGCTGAGGCCTATGACATTGCTGTCATTCGATACAAAGCACAAGATGCTGTTACAAACTTTGACAGAGGCCTATATGATATGGGAGCCATCATGAACAACACACTTCCTTTAGGAAGGAAATGAAAGCGTATTTGACCGAATTAATTTCTTCTCCTCCATTCTTAGAGCCATGTTTACAGTTAGTTGAAATTAATAAGGAGAACTTATTTCCGACGTCTCCAAGTCCATTCTCCATGTTTGCAGTAGTAGAAACCAAACATCAAGTTCTTTCCTTATTGTTGTTCAATTGTTGTACACGCCTAATAATATGGAGGAACCTTTCTTCATGCTTCCACACTTGGCCTCCACGTCTGCCTATTCTTCAGCTCTTGGTGTCAAACTCTCTATAAATAAGGTGGAATGTTATCTGTTGTTTATCAATCAATAAAAAATAGTTTTCTGTTTTTGTCTTCTCAATTTTAATTTAATGTTTCCTCTCAAAGAAAACTGCAGATGAAATATAAGATAAGAAAAATAAATGGAGACAAAGATGGTTTTCTATACAATCAATTTAGTTTCGAAGCTTCAACCATTAATATGGAAAGTGCCCGTAAAATAGATTCATGAACAGACTGTATTGCACCCACAGCCATTAGTTCGCATGGAATGACATATATTTGTTAGCAGATGTGGTTTCCAGTCTGACACTTTAATCTTCTCTGCTTTCTATCAACCTTCCGCTCACCTACCGGTATTGACTATTTATCTTTTCGCATGATGGCATAAACATTTTTATGCTCTTGCGATCATGCGAATGTCTCTTGTTTTGGTGTTGCCGCCAAAGCTTCATGGGGCCTCCTCTTTTCACTTTTCGCATGTTCGCATGACCAATATTTTATTCATGCGAACATGCGACCGGTTCTTGATTCGTCCAGCCAACTTTGCTTCTGCCAACCACCGCATTGAATATAGTTTTATTAAAATATTTTTTCTCTGACTTTTTCCTCCAATCGTATTTAATCTAGGGCTTTCTAGATGCTTCCGGTCAAGATTTAATGTTTTAAAAAAAATAGAATGCTTACTCTATTTTTTTTAGTGTGTGAAGTGCTGGAAATATTCGAGGTCTCTGCAGAAAAATATATGATAGTGTGAGCATTTTGCAGCTCTTTGTATAAAAAAAAAAATCTGAAAACTTGGCATTTATATATAAAAAATTACTCTGTTTTGTTCTGTTCATTTTTCAGCATTGTGTTATCTGTAATCTCTTTGCTTCCATCAAATTGGTATCAGAGCTGAAGGTTGTTTATCAAAGCTGAAGGTTGTTTATGAAAGCTTAAGGTGAATCAAAGAGCAAAGGTATTTACAGACAACAATGGCAAGCACAAGCTTGACAAATCCACAGATCCCACAGTTCAATGAGAAAAATTATGATTATTGGGCAATCACAATGAGGGCATTATTTTGTGCTCAAGATTTATGGGAGCTTGTTGAAAATGGTTACCCAGAACCAGCAGATGTAGCAGCATATAATGCATTGACTCAGGTAGAGAAAGATTTGTTAAAGGAAAATAAAAAGAAAGATTCAAAAGCCCTCTTTTTCATCTTTCAAGGAGTAAATGAAAGTATTTTCCCAAGAATTCAAGCAGCTGCAAAGTCCAAGCAAGCATGGGACATTCTTCAAACAGCCTATCAAGGAATGGAAAAGGTAAAAATAGCTAAACTGCAAATGTTAAGAAGAGATTTTGAAACAATCTATATGAAAGAATCAGATATAGTAGACACATTCTTCACTCAAATTATTGGTTTGGTAAATCAAATCAGATCACATGGTGACACTCTTGAAGAAAGGAGAGTTGTTGAAAAGATTTTAAGAAGTTTGCCTACAAGGTTTGAATCTATTGTGGTAGCCATTGAAGAGACCAAGGACCTCTCATAGTTTTCAGTAGATGAACTTCATGCATCACTCATTTCTCATGAGCATAGATTGAGCAGGACAACAACTTCAAATTTGGAGCATCATTCAAGACACAAGTCTCAATCAACACTAGTAGAGGCAGAGGAAGAACAAATTTCAGAGGTAGAGGAAGAAATTCTTATAAAGGCGGAAGAGGCAGCCTAGTAAACACAAGTGGAAGGGGTAGCAGCCCATCAAGTTCAAGTGGAAGAGGTAACAGCCAAAACCCAAGTCAATACTCATCACAAAATCAGCCTCAAAGCCAAAGGTATGACAAATCCTTAGTCCAATGTCATTATTGCAAGAAATTTGGGCATTATATGAATGAATGTAGAAAGAAACAATATGATTTTAGACATCAAAATGCAAATTTCACAAAAGAAAATCAAAATAAAAAACCTGATCAAAATACTATGTTTTTAGCATGCAATGTTGCACAAGCAAATGAAAAGGATGTATGGTTTTTAGACTTAGGTTGCAGCAATCACATGACTGAGAATTTAGAAATGTTTTCTAGTTTGGATGATAGTATAAAATCTGATGTAACTTTGGGTAATGACAACAAAGTAGAAGTTAAAGGAAAAGAGAACATCAACATTTTAACCAAAATGGGGGAGAAAAAATATATGACTGATGTCTATTTTGTTCCCGGTTTAAAACACAATTTAATGAGCATTGGTCAACTTATTCAAAAAGGGTATAGAGTATTTTTTAACAATGAAGAGTGCACAATTTTAGACAAATTACCGAGCAATCAGCTCATAGCAAAGGTTCAAATGACAAGTAATAGAATGTTTCCTTTAAAGATAAGACTAGATTTGAATGTAGAGTTCTCTCAAGTAGACAACTCAATGAACTCACAAATGAATGAAAGAAAAGTTGCAGCACTTCCTCAAGTATCTTATCAAACAGAAATAAAAGATGAAAATTCGTTATGGCATCTAAGATTTGGACATTTAAATTTTGCAGCCTTAAATTTGCTTCATAAGAAAAGCATGGTGAAGGGTTTACCTCTAATTGAAAAGCCAGAAAGAATATGTGAAGGGTGCATCTTAGAAAAGCAACATAGAGAATCATTTCCAGTCGGTATGTCAATGAGAGCTAAGGCACCTTTGGAGATAATTCATTCAGATTTGTGTGGGCCAATGCAAACACCTTCAATAGGTGGAACATTCTATTTTTTGACATTTATTGATGACTATACAAGGAAAACATGGGTCTATTTTCTAAAGCATAAGAGTGAGGTGTTTGAATACTTTTGTCAATTCAAAGCACTTGCTGAAAAATAGAGTGGTTATTACATCAAAGTATTGAGAACGGATAGACCGGTGGTGAATATATCTCAAATGATCTTTTAAGATTTTGCAAAGAGCATGGCATTCATACGCAATTTACCACAAGATATACCCCTCAAAAAAATGGTATAGATGAACGGAAGAATAGGAAAATAATGGAAATGGCTAGAAGTATGTTGAAAGCCAAACATTTGCCAAATGAGTATTGGGCCGAAGCCATATCATGTGCAGCATACATTATGAATAGATGTCCAACAAAAAGTGTTAAAAATATGATTCTTGAAGAAGCATGGAGTGGAAGAAAATAGAGTGTTTCTCATATGAAAGTATTTGGATGTGTGGCATATGCACATGTGCCGGATGAATTGAGAAGGAAATTGGATAACAAGGGAGAAAAATGTATATTTGTGGGATATAGTGATGAATCTAAGGCATACAAGCTATACAATCCAATCAACAAGAAAGTCATAATCAACAAAGATGTGCAGTTCATAGAAGATGAAGCATGGGATGGAACTTTGGACAAAACAATCAACATAGTAACCAACATACCACAAGAAAAAAATGAAGAAACTATGCCAGCAGGTATTCCTCCAAATGTGATTCCTCCCACTCCTAATCAAGGACAACAAAGTAGTGCTCAAATGACACCTTCAACAAGCACAAGAATAGCCTCACATATTCAAGCAATCACACCTTCAAGTGGACAACAAACACCAATATCACGAGGAACACATAGTACAGGTCCATCAAGTCCACATTCAAAAAATTCAAGTGACATGTCCAATCCCACATTAGCAAGCTTAAGAAGACAAAGAATCAGAAGTTTAAGAGAGATTTATGAGCAAAATGATGATGAGAATAACACAGATCAGAATTCTCTTTTCGCATTATATTCACATGTTGATGATCCAATTCATTTTGAAGTAGTTAAAGAAAAAAAATGGATAAATACAATGAATGAAGAAATTGATGCAATTGAAAAGAATGAAACATGGGAGTTGGTTAGTCTTCCAAAATGAAAAGAAGTGATAGGAGTAAAGTGGGTTTACAAAATCAAATTGAATGCAAATGGTGATGTGCAAAGACACAAGGCAAGACTCATAGCAAAAGGTTACTCACAATAGCTTGGGGTAGACTACAATGAGACATTTGCACTAGTGGCTTGTTTGGACACCGTGAGAACAATATTAGCCATAGCAGCTCAAAACAAGTGGGCAGTATATCAAATGGATGTGAAATCAACTTTTCTCAATGGCATTTTAGAAAAAGAAGTTTATGTGGAGCAGCCATCTGGGTTTGAGTTTTTGGGTCATGAAAACAAAGTTTATAAGCTCAAGAAGGCTCTTTATGGATTCAAACAAGCTCCAAGAGCGTGGTATAGTAGAATTGACTCTTATTTTTTACAAAATAGATTTAATAGGTGCGGTAGTGAGCCTACATTGTATACCAAGATGAATGAAAATGGTGAAATCTTGATTGTCTGTTTATATGTTGATGACTTGATCTTCACCGGTGATTTATCAATTGACATGTTCAAATCAGCAATGAAGAAAGAATTTGAAATGACTGATTTAGGTTTAATGAAGTATTTTCTTGGCATTGAAGTAAATCAGAATGATAAAGGTATTTTTGTTTCATAGTCAAAGTATGCAAATGACATTTTGAAGAGGTTTAACATGCTGAATTGCAAACCAGCCCCAACCCCAATTATGACAGGTTTAAAATTGAGTGAAGATGACAAAGGAGATGATGTAAATCCAACTTTGTATAAAAGACTTGTTGGCAGCCTTATGTATATAACAGCCACAAGGCCAGACTTAATATTTTCTGTAAGCTTGATTTCAAGGTTCATGAAGACTCCAAAAGTTACACATTGGAATACTGGAAGAAGAATTTTAAGATATGTGAGTGGAACAAAGAACTATGAGATTCAATACTCAAGCTCAAATGAATTCAAACTCATAGGATATACAGATAGTGACTGTGCAGGAAGCATAGATGATAGAAATAGCACTTCAGGTTATGTTTTTCATTTTGGATCAGGTGTAGTTTCATGGGCCTCAAAGAAACAACCAATTGTTACTCTTTCATCTGCTAAAGCAGAGTATGTAGCAGCCACAAGTGCATCATGTCAACCAGTTTGGATGAGAAGAATTTTGAAAGATCTCAGGCAAGAACAAAAAGAACCAACAAAAATTTATTGTGACAACAATTCAGCCATAGCATTATCAAAAAATTCAGTTTTTCACAAAAGGAGCCAGCATATTGACACGAGGTATCATTTCATCAGAGAGCTGATCAATAATGGAAAAATTTATTTGGAACATTGCAGGTCTGAAGATCAATTAGCAGACATCTTCACCAAGGTACTGGGAAAAGATAGTTTTGTTTATCAAAGGGATCGATTGGGCATTAACTATTTATCTTTTCGCATGATCGTATAAACATTTTTATGCTCTTGCGATCATGCGAATGTCTCTTGTTTTGGCCAGACTTTTTCCTCTTGCATTTTTGCTGTTGCCGCCAAAGCTTTGTGGGGCCCCCTCTTTTCACTTTTCGCATGTTCACATGACCTATATTTTATTCATGCGAACATGCGACCGGTTCTTGATTCATCCAGCCAACTTTGCTTCTGCCAACCACCGCATTGAATATAATTTTATTAAAATATTTTTAAAAATATATGATAGTGTGAGCATTTTGCAGCTCTCTGTATAAAAAAAAAAAATCTGAAAACTTGGCATTTATATATAAAAAATTACTCTGTTTTGTTCTGTTCATTTTTCAGCATTGTGTTATCTGTAATCTCTTTTCTTCCATCATTATTATGGAAATTAACAATAGACTTGTGATGGGTGGGTTCCTCTCTTCAATCACACACTTCTCTGGTATGTCCGTGGACTCCTCGTACTCAAGGAGGATTAGTTGTTTCGAAGTCACCAGCTTTTGAAAACATGTTGTCTCTGGGTAGGTCCACATTCTGCTTCCCTGGGCAGTCAGTTCTCGTGAAAACTGGTCATGAGGAAGTAATACTTGATACCAACTGGAAAACAGCCAAACTAGATATCACCCAACACCCTCTCTCGAGGATTCAGAAAGTGGGGTCTAGTGCTGGAGCAGCATGTCAACTTTCTTATGTTCAATATTAATCTTTCAATAAGATCTTAAATATTTCATGTGAAATATAGTGTTATTGCTTGTTGCTTTTAGTTTCGATGGTGTATGTTTTTTTCATCAACATTTCAGATCATATTCTGTGATCTATCATCAGGATGATAGAAAGGTCAGAAAGAAGAAAACCAGATGTTCCATAACAGAATGTGATCCAAAATTATCCAAATCAGAAACAAGTAGCAATAACAATATTGGATTGTAGAAAACTAATGTTCTTAAAAGAAATACAGCATTCAAGATAACTAATAGATCTGCTCAAAATAATCCTCCTTACAGCCTACTATTGAAAGAGACTAAAAACACCCAAACCTTATCTTTTGAACAGCCAATATTAAACCATTCAAGATAACTAATAGATCTGCTCAAAATAATCCTCCCTACAGCCTACCATTGAAAGAGACTAAAAAGAGCCAAACCTTATCCTTTGAACAGCCAATATTAAACTATACAGAGCTTAGTCCTGAAAAAAACATAGTAGAAACCATGAAGTGTAGTGCTGTCAGCAAGGACAAAAAGAGAGCATACCAAGGTTGCCAATGCAGTGCAGGGAGAAATGGAATAGAAAAGAAGGGTAAAAACATAAAAGTGTTAAGAGGGAGAGACGGAACAAAAAGGAAGGGGAAAAACAGAAAACTGTTAAGGGGGAGAAAGGGAACAAAAAGGAAGGGGAAACACAGAAAACTGTTAAGAAGGAGAAAGGGAACATAAAGGAAGGGGAAAGACGGAAAACTGTTAAGAGAACAAGAAGCTACTCTTTTGCGTCTTAAATAAGGTCAAAATCCACCTACCAAGAATTTGAAATGATTTGTGAATGTGAATGTAGTGTTACAACTTCTCTTGTGACACATTCAGAATGTCTTTTATCATGCTGCTCATATTTTGTAGTTTCAGATTTCAAAATCTTAGTATCTTCAAATAGAATTATGCCTATCTCGCTGTGTAAAGACTATAAGGTGCTGTTTAACTTGGTTTTATGACACTGAACTTATTTTATCATGATTTTCACATTGTGAAGACCCAGATCTAAGGGAGATTACATCTAATCTTCAAAAATATTTCTCTCAATTTAGTATTGCTTAGAGTGCACGTTTAAAGTTGTCTTAGGACAACTCAGAAACATATTTTATCATGCTTTTTACATTTTGAAGATCTGGGTCTGGTCTTTTGCAACATGTCTATTTTTGAATACTTAAATAGAAAACGTTTTTCAAACCATTCTTTTGATGGTTTCTTTTATCTACTGAGATTTTCTGTTTAGAAATATATTTAGTATAAAAGAAGCTTTCTCTCCATTTTATAGAATATGTTAAACATTCTAGTATTGCAAAGTTTTCAGAAGTAAACTGTTTTAAATTTTTTAGTGAGTGAATAGTAGTGAACAGATATAATAGTATACAAGCTTTTTTTCAATCAATATAATTTTTATAATGTCTACAATAAGTGGTTCAGAATTATGATTTAGAACAGATTTCACACTGTAGAATTATTATTTTTAAGAAATACATATTTCATAATTATTTGAGTTTATTAGTTTAAAAAAATAATTGACAAAATAATTTTGTATTACGTTATTGGAAGAAAATGTGTTTAAGATTTATATTGTATTTTTAAATATAAAAACTTAATTAAAAATAATAATACATATATAAAAGATGTTAGAGTACATAAGATTATGTCTTAGTGTACTTGTCTTCCATTAGTGTAATACTATTTGTTCATTTCTTTGAGTGTTATAGGAACCTCTTTTCGGAACTGTCATGAATATTTCCAAAAAAATTAAACTTTTTAGCCTTATGCATTATTTTTAGCATCCATATATTTTTATTTTATTTGAGTTTGGAAATAGTAAGCATATCAAGATTATTAATATCTAAACTATTGTGAATCACTTATGCATATCTTCAATATTCATATTTTTCATTAAATTGCAATCTAAATACCATATACATTTACAATTAACTTCTAAAACTAACATTTCAATTTATCAAATCAACTCCTTGATTAAATTTAAATTTGTTATATGCAATTTTTAGTTCCTGTCGTAGGCTAGAGAACTATAGGCATCGACATAATTTAACTATTGATTAAACTAATCAATTTCAACCAATTAGATGTCATATGTTTTTCTTATTCTAAGAAATATTTATATAACTAAAGTATACATGCAAGTTTTTTAACAAAACATATTTTGGAAATTATTTTTCTATATTTTGATTGGTTAAAAACTTGGAGCGATAAAAGCCCTTTTTTTGGAAATATTTGTCCCTTTGTATAGTTCACAATTTAAATTTAGATTTTTATATTAACGATATGAGCCATTTTTAAAGAAATATTTGCCCCTTCCAATAGTTCACCTTTAATTAAAAACTTAAAAATATTAATTTCACAATTTAAATTTAGATTTTTATATTTCTTTTATTATTAAGTGTTAACTTTTTTATATTTAATTTATTTATAAATAGTCAATTATATTGAGGAAATTTTAAATAGTATTTATTATTTTTAAGATTATTAAATAAATATAATATAGAAATAATTAATTATATATTTAACACTTTTTTCTATTAAATATAAGGAGATAAAAAATACAAAGTATCACCGAAGAGTTTCATAAATTACAAGAGGCAAAGCCTCCACACGAGAGTATTAGAGAGAGTACTAATCGAACATAGTCAAAAGATGAGACAAGAAAAAAAGGCTAATGAAGCAGGTCTTCATGAGTATCCACCCATGCCGTCCAACCCAAACTGCTTTCCATCTAGACGACATTTTTATGATTCTAAATTTGGTTAAGCAGGAGGATCGTGTTGCCAATAATGTTCTTGCTAGACATTCTAATTTATTTGTTAAGCTTCTTGATGGTTTGGTCGAAAAGATGGATGTTGTCCATATGTATCCTCCACATGTGAGCATCCTTAAGTTTAGTAGCGAAGAAGGTGGCGTATCCAGTCTTGAGAAGCCTTTTGAATTTGCCTTTATCAACTTTCATAGTGATATGAACCTGTGAATTTTTTTAAAAATGCGTGAGACTTCGAAAAGACTCAGTAAGAACCCTGGGAGTGTTTTGAAATCTTTCCTCATTCCTGCATTTCCAAATCTTCCATAAGATGTTAGAAGAAAGAATGTTCCAAAAAAGATTAGTGTCCTTTTTAATCCCCTTGGGGTATCCCCTTTCAATGTTACTTCTGATAATGACTTTCCACAGATCATCCCCATCCAAGGCATAAAAGATCCATTTGGAGGCCAGAGCTAAGCCACTAGTTTTTAGGTCCTTTAACCCTAGACCCCCAAGGAGCTTGTCAACATAAAACCACTCCCATTTAACATCATGAAGCTTCTTGGTTCCTTTTCCATCCAACCAAAGGTAGTTTCTGATGGCCTTTTGAATTTCAAGGATCTAGTAATTGTTAAACATCTAGGAAGAAGCGTAATAAATATTGTAGGAAGAGAGGATTTTTTAACAGACCTGAACTCTGCCAACAAGAGATAAGGAGTGGTTGTGCCATTTATTTAACTTCCTTATAATTTTTTCCTTAACCCAAAGCCACATATCTTTAAGAGAAGACTCAAAAGAGAAAGGAATACCAAGATATACCTAAAAATCTTGTTATGACCTCCCTACTGAAAACTATAATTGTTAAACCAATCAGGCTGTTGATCTTTCCATCCAAGACTAATGGATTTGGACTGAGAAAGGCGAGCACCAAAGATGTCACAAAAAATATTGAGTTTCTTAATCAAAGCAACAAAGTTATCTTCTGTGGCTTCATGAAAGATAGTAGTGTCATCTGCAAATTGACAATTGATAAGATCAGTCTCATTAGGAAGAGTAATACCTTTAACCATAGGGGAGAGAATTGTCTCTCAAAATGTAAAAGAGAGCATCAGAAGAAATGACAAAGAGGGCAGGGGCCAAAGGACACCCTTGTCTGATGGAGTGGCCTAAAGGGAAAGGCTCAAAGAGTGATCCATTGATATCAACTTGGGCATAGGCATCTTTGAGTAACATACTAACAGAGCTACAAAAGACAGGAAGAAAACCAAAGGCTTCCAACATCATAGAGATAAAGTTCCACTCAACCCTATCATAAGCCTTTTAAAAGTCCAATAAAAACATAGTCAAGTTCTTCAGAGAGTTCTTAGACCAGTTCAAAGCCTCCCAGCTGGTAATCAAGTTTTCAAGAATATATCTTCCTTTAATGAAACCAGTTTGGGTAGAGCACACAAATTTGGGGAGGATGGTTTCAAGTCTGAGGGCCAAAATCTTAGCAAAGATTTTTTAGGAAACATTCAGGAGAGTGATAGGTCTCCAATTCTTAAGCAATGTCTTATCCCCATCCTTAGGAATTAATTTAATGATACCTTTATTAATGGAGCTACCCAAGGAACCAGAGCTAAGAGCTTCAGTATAAATCTCAAGAAGATCTTTACAAACCCATCTAATGTTAGCTTTGTAAAATTTCACAGGTAGACCGTCAGGGCCAGGGGTCTTGTCATTCTTAAGAGAGTTTATAGCTTTTTCTATCTCTTCCAGGGAAATATATTTACTAAGCAGGGAAGCATCCATGCCAGATATTCTCCAAGGAATAATGGATCTGCATTGGTCCCTAAGGGAACTAGCCTCCAAGGTGTCTTCCAAAGAAAACATTTTTTTATAAAACTCGGCAAAGGCCTTTTTAATACTCTCAATGTCAGTAATTTCTTGATTATCAATAACAATTTTATCAATAGATTCATTGGTATGCTTTTGCTTAATGAGGTTGAAAAAGAACTTGGTACCCCTGTCACCATATTGGAGCCAGTGAGCACATGATCGAATCTGCACACCTTTAATTTGGCACTACTGATGTTGTCTAAGGGCTTCCTTAGCATTAGCAATTTGAGGGACAAGCAGGGGATCAATCAGGTTGGCTTGAATACAAGTCTCAGCATTATTAAGGTTAGAGATAAGTTTCTTCTCAGTGAATCTAGAATACTTGGCTTTCTTTTGGCCAACAGTCCTTAAAAGATTTTGCCAGGCAAGAATATTCATGTTCCACCTCTCAGCATGTGAGATGGAGGGATATTGGCTTCTGTTAAGACATCTGATAATGTTAATAGCCGCAAAGATATCTTCATCATC
>BSBK01003894.1:2500-70000 GCA_027943335.1 Chamaecyparis obtusa
TTGAAATAAATTTCATTTATCTTATTTACCTGTGGCTTAGATGCATCATTATTAGAACCTTGTGCACTGATTTCAGCTCGTAGTCATTCAGCCACGACTCTATAGCCTTGTTGGAAGCCAATTCTCTTGTCCTCTTCTGTGAGGCATCTATTGAACTCTGAGCCCTACATTTTTGCTTGGTATGGTGAATTTTACTTGCATTGTTTCATCAAAAAAAAATTCCTTGCAATATATAAAAAATTTGATACAATTTTTCATTTACTAATACTTAGAACTCGTGCTTGAAGTTTCAAAAAACCACTAGAGCTGAGCTTGTGTGTCCCATGCTTTTCTAGTCTTACCTTTGTTGCCTTTGATGTGTCAGGCAATCTATGAAAAGTTTGAAATATGTTAGATCATATAAATATAGAGGTTAATTAGTACATAATTACATTCTCAACAGTATCACATACCTTGCTCTACTCTCTACTGGTGTAATTCCTTTTTTCATGTCAGCTTTATACTTTCCATCCAAAATCAGAGCCTGCCACTCAGCCTCAGGAACATAGGGTGGACGCTTATGCTTGGGGGTTAACCTGTAAATTTTTCCTATACTGGTCCCTAATATACTTCAAACATAAACCAACTCTTTCAAGGAGCCCGTTTCTCTCGAATGCACGAGGTCCGAAAAGCTAGGTCATACTCTCTACAAGATCATCCTTCAACTTTTTTTCTTGGTTATTCCACCTTTTAAGTAAAAAAAACATGTTAGACTCATAAATGAAGTGAAGCTACCTTTAATATAGTTCAAGAAATGGATGAAAAGGAAAACTATTCTAGCAATGATATGAAATCAAAATAGTGGTTTGGTGTTTTAGTTAGGATATGATGTTCCACCATGTACGTAGGGTGGGGCTCAAATATCCACAAACACTCATCACCAAGTTTTTGCTAGAAAACATCATTCCCTACAAAACAATCATGGGATCATTAGTCGATGAAGAGTGATAAAAAACTAAATTACTATTATATCACTATAGAATAATAATAACTTTAAGGTACCTAGAACTTTGGCTAGTTTTAAGGGAATGCCTTCATCATTGCTGACGATCAATATGCAATCCTTCACCGTTCCCGTACTAGGAACACGGGAACATCCATGAAATGATGCTGCATCGAGACTTGTTGCATCTCCTATTGCAAAAAATGAAAACCATTATCAAATGCCTCCAAGAAATAATACTTCAAGGGAAATAAATTGGTACAGAGCACCCATGGCACAAACACAATCAAGGGATCTACATCGTAAACACATACCACTTAAACACATAACAAAAGAGAGAAAAAGAGGGATTTGTGTACCAATAGATGGTGCAATAGTTGATGCCTATAGGCTGCGTGTTGCTGACATAGCAGTCGAAAAGACATTTGTGGTTGTCCTGGATGTAGGTGGCATTGTCATAGCATCATGGAAAGGATCTGAAGAATAAAATTGTTAGAGCATGCATAAATATAGAACGCATGGACTAGCATGGACAAGATTGTTAGAGCATTAAAAAAAAGGATTGTTCGAGCATGTATTGTCAATGATTATGATCATTCCTATATATATTTAGTGGAAAAAAAAAAGTGGGGGAATGGAACATGTGATCTACCTAAACCACTTGCAGTACCCTCATCATGGGAATGGGGTTCAAAATTACGCAAATAACTCTATAAAGACAATGCATCCATATTTTAATTAATGCCATAAAAGAGCATAACATAAAAACCATTATTGAACTCTTGTTATAATTAAAAATTTCATTAATACTTACTTTTAAGTTTTCAAAAGTGCGCAACAACTCAACTCCCCTCTCTTTTATTTCCTAAGTCTGAGGCTGTATGGATGCCAAATGTAAAAGTTCTTTTCCAATTTTCTTTAGCAACTTTTTAATGGAACTGATCGGGTCATTGGTCTCTGCTAAATCAATAAAAAAAGGGTCCTCAAAGGGGGACTCCTGAGGGACTGCAAGTTGCTTTCCCTCTCTCTGACCACCGACCCTCTATGACAACAATAGTATTAGTATTATCAAAATTACTCCAAAACAATGAAGAAAACAACATTAAAAAAATAACATTTTGCTTCTATCTAGTGTGCACAATTACAATGAGTTTTACCTCCTCATGTGTAGATAAGCTGGGAATATCATCACCATCCCCTCTAGGTGGTTTGCTCCATATTGTGCCCCTGTGTCAAAGATCAAGTCTAAAAATGTTAGCCAAAAATTTAATAACTAAATGGTATGTTGGAGTCATTGATTAGAAGTTGGTTTAATAGTATGTACCACCCCCATGATAGTAGCCTCATTTGTATCTATGTGGTTCAAATTGTAATCAATAAGCAACTCTTCCCCTGCACGTATTGACTTTATTGCACAGATGAATACATGATTTCCCTCGCGCGCCTCAAATATGCAATTGGGTTGCTTTATAGTTGACCCAGGTCATGTACTATTTATAAAACCTGCAATATTCCCTATTGCTTTTGGCCTTCCATCAATGTATATAGCCACACTTTTACTTTGATTATTGTCTTGCTGTTGTATATAATTTGCTGAGAGTGCATACCTATGCATACTTTTTTTATATTGAACAATATGCATCCAACTTTTGTAATCGTAACATGGTCCAACATACTCCATCAATTCAGAAACTTTGTTATAAGACACCTTTATGCCATCCATAGAAAATAGGCCCAAACCATGTAATGATGATGGTGCTATGTGATATATCCTCTCATTAACACAAAAATTAGTGTTTATTGGAGGAAGTTCCTTGGGTACCCAATGTTTTTGTAGATGTTGGTACCTCAAGGGCACCTCGATGTTGCCTTTTGTCTCATCATCATAAGAACATGACCCCCTTTGAGCAAGGAAAAATTTCATGCGTTTATTGAATTTCCTTCTAGTCCTTTGACCTCTAGTTAATCTCCCTGTTCTAAATAAACTGCATGTCTCACTTTCCTCTTCTATTTCTATAGTTCCCTCACTTGAGGAAGACACTTCTGACAAATACCTATTCGATGTACCTAAAAATGGGAGAGATCTTAGAATACATCAATCTTACTTTTGATAAGTGTATTAAATAGACTGTCTATAAGGTGTATTGACTTATACCTGTCGATCCATGAGACTGTACGGGATGCTCCTGAAAGGGGTTCAATTTCCTGCAAATGTAATTCAATTATCGTGAGCATAATCACATCATAATCATAATCACATCCATCATAAGCATCACATAAAAATTAAAAACATTAAAAGGTACACATTATAACACTTAAATTTGTGTTTCTTGTTAATACATCAACTCACCTTGGAGTATGTGTTTGGAAATCAAGTAATTACAGAGTATTTGGTTTCTTGAAGGTGTTCCTAGCCTAAGTACCCATCTCCTGTTCATCTCAAGGGTGCCATACCTAATGAGGCTGTTAGATTGAGTTGGAGGTGCAGGATTGGGATGGAGACAAACTCATGTTAGTAACCATTGAAGGTTGAATGTATCTTTCCTAGGCTGTCTTGTGGATGAACTAAAATAATTTGTTGTTTACTCATTTGCCAAGTGAGTAAGTTGATAGACCAAAGCATAAGGTCTATCCCTGTGGGTAGGTGTTGAGATTGACCAAAGGATTGTTGATCATTGCCTTCAGTAGAGGGTCCATTACCATTCCCTGCTACATCACAGGCAACCATAGATATATTTCCAAATAGTTTCTTTTCATGTCTAGTCAGTAACGAGAAAATCTAAGCCCACATGAAGAACTCTTATGTAGATTCACAAGAGATTTCAAGTTCTAAATGTATCAATTATATGAACCTAGCTCAACAGGTAAGTTAATAGGATATGTTCATAAGTTTTTAGGACAAACATTTGATGGGTATTGCTTATTCTGAGTGCCAAATGCTCTGAAGTGTCAAGTTTGCTTCAATAATGTGATATGTGAGTGACAAAGTTTGGTTGTCTATTCCTAGTAGGAGATGAACAATGGAGGAGATAGAGTGAATGCTGAAAACTAAATGGATGAGCAGGGAAGCACTCCATTAGGATTGAAATTGAGAAAGAGTCCTTCCTTAATAGAACTTATTCACTTGAGCATGTGCCAATGAAATGGGGAATCTTCACATGGTGTGAACAACTTGACAATGGAGGAAGGAGAAATGCATAATAATGGGTGTCTAGGAGCAAATAGTGATGTTGAGGAGAAGAAGAACCAATCAAGAGGCTATGGTAAAGTGACATGGAAAGCCTATGCATACAACCCCAAGGCATTCACTATCCAATTAAGAGAAAAGCTATTCTTATAATACCAGCAAGAGGATAGTAAGAAATAGCACATAAGGAAGAATGCAAGAAATGCCAATCTGCACCAATGTGTGATAGTGAAACACAAGCCTTCTTGATGATCATGATACATAGAGACAATATGTTGAATGAGAAATAAAGACACTCCAAAAGAGGTTTTCTAAAACCAATCGATTTAGGTAATAATGTATCCTCATTGCTGCAAACAAAGGACATAAGTTATTGAATGAAAAAGGATTGTATGGTGAAGCCAAAGTTTATTAATGATACTTTTTAGTAGAAGTAAGTTTCTAAATTTTTATTCATACACATTATCTTTAGGGATCTCATTATCTTAAAAATATGACCATAAAACTTTCATGTTAAGGTCAATACCTAACTTATGAGCACATGTTAAGGTCAATACCTAACAAAGCCTTAGAGTAGTCCAATTGCTGCTTTACTTTTTGGATTTTCTCTTGCTATTACACCCCTATAATGGTTGCCATAGTCATCAAATCTACAATAGAGACTCAAGGAGAATTCCTATACATAGATCAAGTGCACACTTCCAATTATGAGAGGAATAAAGAGTTTGATGGCATAGAATGTCATGTTAGGACCATGTAATGGTGTTTGATCCATTGGTATGATCTAGAAGTGTTTGGAGAGGTCATTTTGGTAAAGCCCTAGGCTTATGCACCTAGGAAGGAGGGTTTGATGGTTGGGTTTGATGGTTTGAATATTAAATAGATTAAGTTTTGATGGCATACCTCTAAATTTCATCATCATCATCATCATCATCATCATCATCATCATCATCCTTGTCATCATCATCATCATCATCATCATCGTCGTCATCATCATTGTCATCGTTATTGTCATCATCATCATCAACATCAACATCATCTTCATCATCATCATCAGTAGCAAATTCATTGTCATCATCTTCTTCTTCTTCTTCATGAAAATTTGTGTTAGGAACATCATCCAATAACTATCGATCATGATCATCATCTACATCATCTTCTACTTCTTCGGTATCTTCTTCTTCCATCACATTATACTTTATCAGCCTTCCTCTCAGTTCATGTCTAACAACAAATGACCAACCTGGTTTGTGTGGAACCTCTAAGTAAAATACCTACTCACATTGGCTTGGAAGAACATAGGGCTCATCCCCAACTGGCTCAAACGACCTTGTATTAACCATTATAAATCCATTATCATGTTCAATAACAGTTCTATCAGGATCATTTGGATTAAGTCGTAGCCTGTACCATTTGACAATGAAGAGTACTAATTTGAAGGAACTAAAGTCACACTCAAGTATATCATCCAAAATGCCATAGTATCAATTTTCAGACTCTCAAGGATGTAAGTCATTTCTAGATGAAATATTAGTCACTTGAAAGACTGCAGTTATTCCAGAATCACAAGTTTTCTTCGTGTCATCCAACACTTTGACGCAAAATTTATAACCATTATAGAACATACCCTTGTGGTGTTTAACCTGCAATAATATGTGAAACATGTCAAAATTATTGTATCGTGAGTTGATAAACATACGGGTGATTAATAAATTTGTACGTACCTGGAAATCTCTTAAACCATATGCTAAATCTATTTCCCTTTGTGTAACATTGGAATCTCCATTATGATGAGCTTCTTTAACCAATGAAGATACACCTTCCCATGTTAATGTGTGACCAAAATTTTGACATCGTTCAATCCATACTGTCATCCAATCAAGATTGTTTGCAATATACAAATGTAGTGCATCCCACTCTCGAGCAACTATACAAAAGAAAAATAGATGACTTACAACCGATTTATTTTGAAGATTAAGAAATGATTTATTACAATAATATCTTATAATTTATTACCTCTCACTTTCCTCAATCTACCTTTCCCCATCAAGTACTCCCCTTCGAATTTTTTAAAAGGGTCGAAATCCCAAATGCGATCTACATGGATATTTGATGCAAACTTAGGAAGATATTCAGTAATGTACACCATAGTCTGGTATACCATATATCCCTCTACCATAGAACCCTCAGGATGTGCTCTTTGTCGAACTAAAGCCTTCAAAGATTTCAAGTGCCTCTCAACCATCCACATTGACCTAGAGTGTACAGGTCCACACAATTCAATCTCCTCAACTTGGTGTATGAGATAGTGTTCTTGTGCATTGAAAAAAGTTGGAGGTAGACACTTTTGCATTTCACATAGTAAATGAGGAATTCTTCTCTTCCAATAGTTTATATCTTCTTCATGGATTTATTTAGATGACAACCACCTACATTAAGAGATTCAAGTCACAAAAAATATATAAATATGAGACTTTACAAAATAATATACAATAGATTACATAGAAAGAAAAACAAATCATGAATATAATAAATATATACAACAAATTGAACAGATATTACTGCTTACCTCATATATTTTCCAAGATCATATATCACTTGTTTGATGTTATTGTTGAAGTGCTCTGGGAGAGATAGAGGTAGCACGTACTGCAGTAATTATAAACCAATCATTTCATTATTTTCTAACATAACATAATGAACAGTACATGTAGTTTATGAATGTATTGTACATACAGAAGTACATAACTTACCTTGATGAAAGTATGCCAATCATGCGTTTTGAGCCCTAGCCCAAATTCACTTTTCTTTGATATGAGATTTCTTATGTTCGTAGCAAATCCTGTGGGAAATTGAATTTTTCGTATGACTTCTTTTACGGCATCACTTTGTTGCTCCGTTAATAGCCAAGGAAGGGAACTTATATTAATCTGATCTCTATTGCTATTTGAGTGAATGAAATTCTTTAGTGTATGATTGGATTCATGAATGTCATTACAAATTTTGACAATTTTTTCTTTGTCACACCTTCCATTCAATATTTTCCACAATGTCTCTGTTATATTCTTTCCAATATGCATAGTATCAAACAAATGCACAATTTGTAGGTGCTCATAGTAGGGCAACCTACTAAATTGTCTGGGATAGCTTTTTAGTCCCTTTGGAAGGTTGTCAGTAGTGCCTTGACGACCTTCATGATCATCAATTACATAATTAGTAAACAAAAATCACAATAGAAATATATAAATTACAAACATAAACCATTAGGTGGAACGACATTACCTCGATGATTAATTCTATTATATTCCAAATTCCATAGGCGAGGTGTCATTCTTCGTGGCTTTGATGTAGTCTCTTCTTTTCCATTGAAAAGATGTTTTTTCGTACTTCGATACTTATGATTCCTGTGGAGGAAGTGTCTACACTCATCAAACAACTACTTTCCTAAACTTTTTGAATGATGAGATTTCATCTTTGGACCACAAACTGGACATGCAAATTTTCCCTTTGTTTGAAGACCTACAAGATAATGATATAATTGGATTATTGAATATGTTGATTTTTATAATTAGAATTATCATGTGCAACTTGAATTCACTATAACATACCACAAAAATGTGTTAGCCCTAGGGCATCATGTATTGTCCATGCAAGTATTGCATGGAATTGAAATTGTCTTTGTCCTATTGGTCTAGACATGTCATACATAGTGACACTGTTTCATAACTCCACCAACTCGTCGATAAGAGGCTCAATATATACATTCATATCTTTAACTTGGTAACATTACATAATTATTGTGACCATTTTACTGCAAGATTTGTAAGTACATGTAAATTAATAACTATCAAATGATAAAATACCTGGAACAATCATTGCCAACATAATGTGCTCCCTCTTTATTGACATCCACGAAGGAATGTTATTGTTGATAACAAAAATAGGCCACACCGAGTAAACAAATCTCATCTCTCCAAATGGATTGACACCATCCACTACCAATGAAAGCCTAAGATTACGAGGTTCTTCTTTGAAGTGTTGCCACTTTTCCTCTATGTGCATAAATGCCAAACCATTTGCAGGGATTTGAATAATGTCATCTTGACTTCTATTGCGTGCATGGTAATCCATAAATTGTGCCAAGCTACTACACCTGAATAATTGTCGCATCTGTGGAATAATGGGGATGTAACAAAGAACCTTGTGAGGCACCTTTTTTGTTATTCAATCTATTCGATATCTACTCGTATGACATACAGGGCATTGTGTTGCAAATTCATGTTCTTTATAATATATAATATGATCATTGGGACAAGCATGTATTGCTTGATACTCCATTCCAATATCTTTCATAACAGTAGATAATTCTCGATATGAGTGAGGTAGAATATTTGATGGTGGTAACAAAAACTCGCCTATCAATCTACAGAAAAAAATATAAGTTGTTAATATAAACAATATTAGTGGTACATTATTCACCATTTGTTAACTATAAAGACATATATGACATACCTTAACATATGTGACATTGTTATGTTGGATAAACCATTCATAACCTTAAAGTTCAACAAAAAAAATACAACAAAGAGAAGAGTTGTTTGGGAGTCTTTGTATAGGGGCTCGTATGCCTTCTCAAGTAGAGGTACATCGAGGCTATCATCATCATCATGATCAGATATGATTGGACTAAATGTGTCATGGATCAATGTATTTATACCATCATCTTCAATTGTGTTTTCTAGTGCATGATCATCATCTTCCATGGGATCATTATCTTCACCTTGGATATTCACACCTCCATGTTCCTCCACTTCAAAAACCATATTCTTCAGATTGTTGTGGTTCATATCATGTACTTCCCTGGGGAGATCAACCTATATAAAATCGATTAACATAAATAAACCATGATCATCAACTCATCATCAAGTGATTTCATATGTATATAAATTGTTAAAATGATATAATGAACAACTTACTAGTGGATGATAGTCATGCCCCCCTTCAATGTGACCATTCTCCCTACAATGTCTCTTAACTATTTTGATTAGCAGTCTTCTATGGTTTAAGACCTTACAAATTTTGTAGGGACAATAACATTTTCCATCACCTTTTCTTTTCAAGTTAGACCACAATCTAGCGATTGTCTCGCTATTTTGTTCTTCACTTATATTATCTGACATGATCATTCTTCACAGGAAGCAAAAATCAGGCTATGAAAACTTCGGTCTACAGCTTTCACAAACTAAGCAAAACTATCAAAAGTACTATAACTCGAGAAGTAACAATCAACAATCTACCTAAGCACGTGGCTATAACTCATGCAATGGTCTTCTTGCTTAGCTCTAGAAGCTCTCCAGCAATCAAAACATATAAGCTACAAGGCCTAACAGCAATTTCAAAACATATAAGCTACAAGGCAAGACATATTACATGACATGGCAAAAGGAACTAAATTTACAAGCTTTAGCAAGACATATTAAATGACATCATAGTGCTAGAGAGATCACAATTATATGAGTCAAACATAGTCATGAAAAAGCACATAAATTAGTTATTATATGCAATTAAAAGATGTTTAGGAGAGGTGAGGAATGGAAACCATAAGTAAGTATTTTCAGGACTGATTGTTTAATACAAGGTGAAGTTTATCAATTAGTCATAGATTCAGGTACTTGCAGCAATCTAATATCATGGGATGTTGTCAATGCTGTGAAACTACCTATTCAACACCATCCTAGGCCTTATTATGCTACATGGGTGGAGGAAAATCAAAATTTCATAGTGCATTATCAGACCATGTTAAATTTCTCAATAGGTGGGTACTCTGATCAGATTCTATGTGATGTTGTAAAAATGAATTGTGCACATGTTATCCTAGGAAGATCTTGGCAAGTTTCTAGGAAAGTGCTACATGATTGCTTCACTAACATCTACCAAGTGTGGAGTAATGGAAAAAGGTTTGAGTTGATACCATTGCCTTGCAAGGGAAATGAATCTCTCCTCATAGGAAGAATCAGAGAATTGGATATAGGTCAGACTGGGAAAAGCATAAAGTTGGAACAACAAGTAGTGGAGAATAAAGGACAGAGAATTCTAAATTCTGTGATAGAGATAAGGACATGATTTAAAGGTGGTGAAGGAGTGTTAGTGGGGGATTGGTACTATCCTATCAGAGGACATGAAAAAGACAATGAAAAGATGGTGCAGCAGCAGTTGGAAGGACAGTAGGGGTACTGCCCCAAACAGGTAGAAATAAAGACTGTCCAGATAGTCAAGAAAACAACCAAGGCAGCAATGGTGACTGCCCCAAGGGCAGGAGTTATGATTTCTAACAAATGTTTGAATGTTTTTCATGTAGGAAATTAGTAGAAGAGACAATTTACCTTAGGAGGTTTCATTCCTATGCACCATATGCAGAGATATGGAGGAAAAGAAGCAATTTATGCCAGACATGGTTCTTGGGACAAGAACATCTTTAAAGGTGGTGAAATTGATGCAGGAGCATCATATTCTTGTCAAAGGCACATTGGAGATCCAAGGCATTATAGAGGTCATGGAGCATCTCCTGGATTCAATTGGGCAATCCTTCAACCAATCATGGCACATGGAGGCATTGGAAGTCATGAAATTGCATAATGTCCTGATGGATTTCTATGTTGAAAAAAAGTTGTAATTGCATCTTAGGGTTGCCTAGGGTAGAAAAGAAATTGGATAGCTTCCTATAGGTTATCATAACCTTACCATGTCATTACATAAATTAGAAGATTCAATAAAATCTTTAAGAGCATAGTTTAGTAGTTTAAAATTTGAAATTTGAATGTTAATGGCTATAAAGCCATTTTGGAAGGAAACTCCATAATTCAAATTTTAAGAAGGATTAGCAAATGAAACTAGTTGGAGATGGTTAAGAGGGGTAGTTACCATGCCTAGGTCTATAAATATGTGTTTGTACAGACTGGAAGATATAATGGACGGACTGTCTTAGAAAAGTGAATAGAAAAAGCTTGGTTTGAACAGCAATTTGAAGCATTCTTGGTTTTTCTGCATATCTTTTGATTGGGAATGTATTTTTCTATCTTACCAAACATGTTTTGATGATAATAATTGAGTCTTGAATCCATTTGGTGAGTTTGTTATTCAATTTTATTCACTGCCTGGCTGTAGCAAACAGTTTTCAAGCAATTTTGTAGTTTTTTTTTCATTAAATCATGCTCATCCCATGAAATGTCCATTTTTTATTCATGAAATGGCACTCTTCTAACATGTACAAATGCTTCTAACTCTATAATGAATATCTAACCAGAATATTTGGTGGCCACCAACAATAAAAAGGTGAAAACAAGGGTTAAGGATTGAAGGGACAGTCCTATAGAGAGAGATTTGCCTTAAGGAGGGCAGTGTTTGAGTTTTGATTCATGGTTATGATGTTTAAAAATTGATGTTTGCACTTGGAATTAGTCAAAGAAGTCGTTACACATGTGAGATTGGTGATACCCTAGGAACAAGGGTTTATAAGGGATGAATTGGGGTTTTTGGGGATGGGAAACCCATAGACTGAAATTGATTATGTATTTGTCTAATTGAAGGCATTTGATGAGCCTATACAAAGTTTGAAGTCCATACATTAAGTATTGCTATATGTTGCTTTGTAAATGCACTAGTTGTTCCATTGTTAAAGACAGGGTCATTGTGAAGAAACTTTGATTTTTGCCAAAGGAAGCCCATCCAATCTTGACATATGTTTTATATAAGGATAAAGGGTATTTGAAAAGGTTGTTTTTTCAGAGAGTCACTTGAGAAAAACAAAAGATATCTGCCAATTTACCTTGCTGCTGTTACAGAAATTCAAAAATTGTCATTGACAACATTTTGGTTTGCTATGCATTTTTACTTCAAAGGTGTTGAAACTCGAAGGTGAAGTTTGGAACATGTTAGATATGCTAAAAAAAACCTATTGAAGCCTTGAAACCTCCTAGATTTGACTATTTGTAGATTTTGCCCATCAGGACCTAGAAGGGTCACTTGGAACACTTCCACAATTTTGCTCATTTTGGGTTGTTTAAAGGGTTCATCATTCTATCTTCTGCATCACTCCCATTTTAGCACAAGCAGAGAGAATGCTGACAAAGGTTGCAAAATTAGGATTTACACCTACCAAGTGTATTTGATTGAAAGTTTCTATAACCTTTTCAACAAATCCATCTTGTGCATATCTTGCAATTGTTGCAGTCCACGAGACCACGTTTCTCTAAGGCATTCTCTCAAACAATTTATGTGCCTTGTCTATGCTTTTACATTTTGCATATATGTCTATAACAGAATTTCCAACTATAATATCTCATGAAAACCCCCCTTTCATTATGCTTTGATGGATATCCAAACCCTGTTCCAAAGATCCTATTTTGGCACAGACAATGCATATGTTGGCAAAGGTTATGGAATAGGCACGGAGTAAGAGGAGTTATAGAATGAATAACTTTGTGAATCTTCCACTGTACTAGACCAACTTTGTGAATCTTCCACTGTACTAGACTAGCTCAGTTATCTTCAATAAAAATATTTGTTAAATATGGAGAGGTATCAATCTTAAGGCATCTAACTTAATTTCATTGTGTAATACATAAACCCAACATCTGAAATAGGGACCTTGAGGTTGACGAATTGAGCATTTAACGGATCTCTATTTTAAACTTTCAAAGATATCTGCATTAGTTCTTATTTTCACATGTTCCCTTCTTTCTTCTTCCTCCCTGCAGCCTCTTTCAAATGAGTTTCTCTTCTCCCTTCTATATCTCATGTTTGAGGGAGTCACAACTTTTCATTTCATGCCTTTTGACTATTCGTTAAAGTTAATTTTATTCTTTTAAATTTTAATTTTAATCTTATTTTTATCCTTTTGTATTTTACTTTATTATTTTTTATAATTAAATCCTATTCAAAGAGGGGACATTACGATGACAATTTGGTAATTTGGGGTGAAATTGCGTAGTTCTTTGAATAACTCCATGTAGGCTAGTCTAGTTGAGGTGTTTAGGCATGCTCAGGAAGGCATTTTGCATCCACTTAAATTTAATCTTTAAAAGTTATTTATAACTCACTTATGAGATCATAGAATCAAATTTCAGAGGCATTTCTCTCATGGTCTATATCAACATTCAGTACTCTCTTCTTCTTGAATTAACATGTTTATTCCACTATCATAATTTTGTGGGGATACATCAAAACTCCTCGAGATCCTTGTGAAAACATATATAGTAAGGGCTGTAGAAAAATAAAAACACCAAACCAAATAATAAGCCCCCATAATGTAAAGCCAATATAGGAATTCATTAACTAAATTTAGCAGCTGAATTTGACTATATTAACTGTCAATGCAAACATCATCTTGTAATTGTTCTATCTAATGTCCTTTTTTTCAAAATGAAGCCCAGTTGAAACCCAAAATGTGCATCATATATTTAAATTCTTTAAGTGGATTTTGGGAATTTTGCTCTAAGGAAATGGGATTAAAATTATAATAGAGGGCCTCAAGTAAAGTGAAAATATAAAAGGTCTCTTATCATTAAATTTTATTTTAAATAATTCCTCTGCAATATCAATCAAAATTCATGAAGGAAATTTGAAGATTTATATCTTTTAGACAAAATTTCTATTTAAAAAAGGCAAAGTGAGGAGGATGCATATTGATCTCTTCCTCCTCACTTTTATTCAGTGGTGATAGCCATTGAAGAAAGGAATGATCTAACCACATTCAAAGTGGTAGAATAGATAAGTTCTTTACAATCTCATGAGAAGTATATGCAATGTTCTACAGAAAGCTTGGTGCAAGCTTTCCAATCTCCTACAAAAATTGAAGAAACTCTCCCACGATTTATATCTTTTGGATGAAATTTCTATTTAAAAAAGGCAAAGTGAGGAGGATGCATATTGATCTCTTCCTCCTCACTTTTATTCAGTGGTGATAGCCATTGAAGAAAGGAATGATCTAACCACATTCAAAGTGGCAGAATAGATAAGTTCTTTACAATCTCATGAGAAGTATATGAAATGTTCTATAGAAAGCTTGGTGCAAGCTTTCCAATCTCCTAAAAAAATTGAAGAAACTCTCCAAAGACTCTTCCTCGCCCAAATAAATTCCAAGGAAATTTTAGCTAATAGAGGACATGGTAGAGAACAAGGAATAGGAAGTGGATCACTGAATCATTCAATACAGGTGTTCTAAACAATATGGACATGAAGGGAAAAAAGATTGACTTGAATAAGTCAAAAGGCAATTAATTAAAGTCTTCCAAAGATGCAAAGTACTCTACATTCTTTGCATGCATTTTGACAAAAGAACACCAAAAGAATGTGTGGTTCCTAAATAGTAGCTATTCAAATCATATGAAAAGTAAATATACCCTCTTTGTCAAATTAGATGATTCATAAGAAGTCTAACTTACATTTAGTGATGATAAAGAAAATGATGTAATGGGTAAAAGTAACCTTGTAGTGAAGACTAAGCAAGGAGAAATTATTATATTCATGATACTTGTGCCAAAACTAAAACATAATCTTTTGAATATTGGGCAGCTAGTAGCATAAAATTACAAAAGTGTATTTGAAGATAACCACAACAAGATATTTAATAAATCAGATAAATATCACTTGTAGAAAAGTCTTGTATGATAGAGAATATATTATTTCCTCTCCCATTGGTTTCCACTAAGATGCATGCATTCATGGTAATAACAGATGATTCGTGGTTATGGAACCAACAATACGGTCGTTTTAAATTTCAAGGATTAAGTTTGCTTCACAAGAAGAATATGGTTAGAGGACTTCCTACAATTCAATCCAAAGAAGAAATTTGTTCAAGGTGTGCACAAGAACCATCATGATAATTTTTCAGTGAACAAATCATGGAGGGCAATATCTCCAATAGAGCTTGTGTGTTGACATTTGTGGTGATATGCAAGAGGAGAAATTGGGTAAGGATATTTATTTTTTAACTTTTATTGATGATTTCCTTCCCACACGTTGGTTTATTTTCTTATGTAGATATCTAAGGCTTTTCAATGCTTCAAGAATTATAAAGCTATGCTTGAAAAGAAAATTGGGTATTATCTCAAAATACTCAAACAGGTAGAGGGGGAGAATTTACTTCCAAAGAGTTTTTTTATTTTGCAACAACTATGTCATAAAGAGAATTTACTGTGGCTTATACTCCCAAAAAAATGGTAATGCAAAAAGAAAGAATGGTACCATTATGAAAATGGCATGAAGTATGTTGCAATCAAAATGTCTTCCAAATAGTTATTAGGGGGTTGTGGCAACAATAGTATATATTTTGAATTGAGATCCCACAAAATCAATCAAGAACATCAATCAAAGGAAACTCAAAGTAGTCATAATACTTTTGTAGCTCATTTTCATGTATTTGGTTGTCTAGCATTTATTCATATTCCAATTCAAAGGCAGATGAAGTTGGATACAAAATCCCAACTTTGTATCCTTGGGGGATATTCCAATGCAACTAAAGGGTACAGGTGCTATAATCCTAGCACAAAAAATGTTTTTGATGAAGGGAGAGTCTGTCAATGGAAAAATGGTGTACAAAAAAATATACTAATAATCATGGGCATTGAAGATGGCAGTGTTCCTCCTCCCCACAAGCTCAAGTGGAAGTTCAAGCTCTAATAGGAGCTCAAGTTCCAATCCACCAAGTTCTTCTAGTAGCACAAATTCTGATGATAATTCACATTAAGCATAAACTCCAAGCTCTTCAAGAAATGCACAAAGACTATTCGACATTTATCATAGGACTACAATATAAAACCAATTGTTAATTTTTCTTTGTTTAGTACAATTCAATTGGAACCCTCTATGTATGAAAAAGTAGTCAAAGGCAAAGTATGGATTAATGCTATGAATGATGAGATGAATGCCATTAATAAAAATAAAACATGGAAATTATTTGCAACTTCCCAAAGATAAACAAGTGATTCATGTCAAATGGATTTATAAGGTGAAATATCATGTTGATGGTTCAATAGAATGACACAAGGCTAGACTAGTCACCAAAGGATTTGCACAAACACCTCAAGCAATTTACAGAAACTTTTACTACAATTTCTGGACTTGAAACAATCAAGATTATATTGGTTATTGCTACACAATACAAGTGGCTAGTATCTCGGATAAATGAAAAATCTATCTTCCTTAATAGTTATACAGATAAGGATGTCTATGTGGAACATTCAACAACCTATGGGCTATGAAATTCTAGGCAAAGAACAATTAGTTTACAAGTTTTTAGAAAAAACACTTTATGGGTTGAAGCAAGCTCCCAGTGCCTAGTATACAAGGATTAGCAGTTATTTCTTGAAGAAGAGATTTAGTAGAAGAAACTAAGAGCCAAACTCATATGTTCAACATATTGATTATGATATTCTCATTGGTTGCCTTTACGTCGATGATCTTATTTATATAGGTAACAACAAAGCTCTCATGGAGAAAGAAATGAAACAGAAATATGAAATGTCAAATATAGGACCCACGCATTATTTCCTTGGTGTGAAAGTTCAAAAAAAATTAGAAGGTATATTTATCAAACCAAATATGTAATTTTAGAATATCCCATCCAAAAATGCTCAACCCTCATTCTATTAGCTACTGAACTTCTACAACTTTAATTGATCATACAAAATGATTTGGTGTATTGATAGTTAAAAGAATTTTTAATTTAAAAATCATAACATAATTTTTAAACACTACTATTTTTTAGTGCACTTTTATATAGTGGATATCGTGACATGCCCTGGTTGGTTAACTTTAGAATATCCAAAAATTCTCAACAACCATTCTATAACTGTTGTACTTCTACAGCTTAAACACTTCATACAAAGTGATGCAAAACCATTGAATTGTCATCGTAACTAAAATGGTAATAGTTACACCCCAGTGACAAACATGTAGATTTATCAAAAGACTTAGTGCAGTCTTGAGAGCCTTCTACAAGGCATTTTCAGATTTGTGCACTGTGTTGAGTGCTTTGTTGAAATGAAGGACATCGTCAGAGGAATGTTTAGGTTTTTAAATGATATTTGTAAACCCTAGTTGGGCTCGTGACTATATCATTTGAAAGCATAGTCCAAGGCATTTTTAGAATCTCCATGAAGCACAATGTTAATGATCGGTCTTATGACCTAGAAATATAAAGAATAATGTATGACAATAATACAACGAAGCTTTCACCTATCGGTGCTATCAAGAGTTTAAGGGGCAGTGTTCCATTTAATGGAGGCACTGATAAGAATTAGTGTACAATACATAAGTGATGCCCAAAGTACCTGAGCGCATGATAAAGGGAAGAGAGGGGACACAAAAGGAGTAGGAAGTGAAGTTTAAAATCATACCTTTCTCGGTCTTTTGGATTTTGAATGTACAATGCCTTTCACCGCAGAGATGCCTGGCCGTAGAGATCTCCTTGTCCAACATACAAATTATCCAACGGATGCAAAAATCCCTCTCGGTGCTATTGAACATAGAAATGACCAACGTTTTCTTTTCTTTTTTTTCTTATATCCCGTTAAGGTCGCAATTGCGACGTTGTTGGGTTATAATTGAAAAAAAAAAGCCAAAAACATATAACATTTTCCCACCATTGCAAATTGTTGTCGCAATTTCACCCCAAATGTATTAGTGAAAGGATCAATGGTCATAGGAACAAATCCAACAAAGAGAATTTAATTTGTAACATATTAACTTCTGCATTATTACAATGAGCAGAGTGCCACTTCTTCCATTCTATCTACCTTGATAGCCAACATATTGACAATCCACATGTTCCACTTCCAGTCATATTGTATGTCAAACACACATGTAATTTTGCATTGTAATCTCATGTTTGTTTGCAAATACATTCACAAAGTTCACAATCTACATTTTCCACAAATACATTCACACAATAAAGCATCTACACTTTCTATGTGATAGTTTAATCGTATTAGTTGCTTGTGAACATTTATAAATGTATGACGGTTAGTGGTGATGAGTTGCTTTAGTTGTCGAATATTTTGTATTGAATAACATTTTTTTTGGCTGCATTTTTTGAATTTAAATTCAAACAAAATCACCAATGTTCTTTAATATGCTTTGAAGTAGCATGATGGATTAGATTCTTTTCCATCTGAATTGTGTTTTGATTGTTTTAAATTATTATTGTAGGATGTTCTTGTGATTGGTATAAATATTCTATTTTATAATTTGCATAGCTTCTTGGAATTCTTTTGATGAATGCATATACGCGAGTCCTTCAACATGGAACAAATTAAATTTGGCAAAAATTAGTCAATTTTGACTATTTAACACTTTTAGTCATTAGTGTATGATATTTAAGTCAAGTGTGCATACACTCAACTTTAATATTAGACAAGGAAATAATATGTTGCTTTTAACTGCTCAACAAAATTGGTCCTCAATCAAGATTGAAATATTTCTCAATATAAATTTCTTATCATTAGTGTCACCTATATAATTTGAATTTAGTGTCAGTTATATAATTTGAATTTCTATGCAAACTACTTAAGTAGACTATCCAATGCTTTTTATATTCAATTCTAAGTTGACATGTTCCCAAAGATATTGCAATATATGTTTCTAGTAATCAACATGAGGAGCCATCACATACTTAAAATAACATTGGTTGCATACATAATTTTTTATATGAATATAGTAATATGGAAAAAATTACCACTAATTATCAATATAGAGTAATATAAACTTTCTCAAAATCAGATCTAACACTAATTTGATTCCAATATTAAAAGGTGCAAAGATTTTTCTTAACAATCAAACATTTTGAATTTCTTAAGCACATTGAATGGATTAGTAGAGAAAGAAAGTAATAGTTTTCCTCATGGCTAAAATTTCATTTCCAAAAATGGATGCATTAGTCACAAATCTACCATATCAAATGTTTCCTTCAAAACTTCCCTAACAACTAAAATTGTTTTGAAATTGGTGTGAGTAAATATCAAAGCACCAAAATCTAATGTTGTAATAGGTACATAATCATCAAAATTTGAAATATATAGATTAGGATGATTTGCTCATTTTCTAATCATAAATAAAACAATATTCATCATTTTTTACTACATAAGTCTTAGGGTCTATTTTAGGCAATTAATAGATTTTTCCAACCTGATTGGTGACATTGGCATGACAAGTCCTTCGAGTACCACATGGGGTGGGGAGACTAGATCTTGTGATCTCATGCTTTACCATAGGAAACTCTTGCCAATTGGGCTAGGCCCCCAACCCCTCAAGACCTTTTCAACTTGTATACTAGATATTATTTACCATATTTTTTATATCCTAGTAAATGTTGCACATAAACTATCTCATTCCAATAGCTATTAAATAATAATAATTTTCACACCCATTTAATAAATGTTCTCAATGACCATTCAAAATATATTTAATTTTGTAACTTAAGCCAAAAAAAATAGTATAAGCAATTCCTTCATTTTGTAAAATAGATCTAACAACCGATCTTGCCTTACATACATACATACATACATACATACATACATACATACATACATACATACATACATACATACATACACATATACATATACACATACATACATACATCCATGCATACATACATACATACATACATACATACATACATACATACATACATACATACATACATACATACATACATACATACATACATACATACATACATACATACATACATACATACATACATACATACATACATACATACATACATACATACATACATACATATATATATATATATATATATATATATATATATATATATATATATATATATATATATATATATATATATATATATATATATATATATATATATATATATATATATATATATATATATATATATATATATATATATAGACACACACACACACGCAGAGGGAGAGAGAGAGCGAGAGATTAGTTTATAAATCCATTTGTGATTATGCCTAGATGCGTTCTATATAGTGGTAGTTATGTTGAGTTCGTGTACATGAAAAAAAGAAGGGGTAATAGTTACAACTTAAAAGAGATGGATCTAAGGAGCAGCAAGGACAAAAAACATGGATCCCATTTCAAAGCATGGATTGTTAGATCCATCTCCCCTTGAATATGTCAAAGTATTTACAAAGAATGATTTTTTGACACAAATGCCACATTAACAAAATATGAAAGACTACGGAGTCGGTCAACAAGTCAACAGGTAATGCACAAGTCCACAAGATATATATAGATTACCTATAGAATAGGAATAAAAGAAGTACAAATTTTGACGAAAAATATTGAAATGATAAAGCATACCTATGTGTCCAAAGACTAATGGGATGTTGACCATATGTCAAATGTTGACAACTACTATTACCCTACAAAGTGATGAGGTGTATCATGTATTTCTAAGGGAAAATGTAAGAGAAATACTCTAGTTGATCATCTTTCTGAGTATCTATCATAAGTTAGACTACCTCTTTTCAGGCACCCATGAATAAAAAAGGGAGAAATAATTTGGTTGGCATTAGAAAATGAAATTAAGACTGACACACCTTACAAATTCCTATGTTTCCAAAGGCTATGTGAATTCAACATGGTGTCTCAAGGAGGCTGCTGGACAATGTTGAGATCTCCTAGATTGATCATTGCTTTGTTTTATGGCATCGATCAAGCTCATTAAACATCCTCCAAGTGACTACAATCCTTATAAGAATTTTTTTGTGAAATATTATGGCTATCCAAATCAATACCCATAATGAGATTTTGATAGGCGGAGGCATTCTCTTGAACAAATATATTCTCAATCAGGCTAGACCATGTATATAACTCAAGAGAAAGTATTAAACTTCACTTTTTTGCTTTGATATTTCCTATAGTTTTTACCAATTTCTTATAACTGTAATAGTTTTGGCCAATTGCTTATAATTATAAAATTACATTTATGTGCATGAAAACAAATTTAATTATATAAGGATAAGGTCTCCCATCAACAAAAGTATAATTATGTATGGATAAAATCTCCTACTTTAATTTTTGTTAAGAAAAATATGAGCCTTTTAGTAGGAGAGGGTAATCCAAAATTTTCTATTTTATGTTGGAAACTTTTTGATGTGAATCACTTTTGACCCCAAGCTACAAGCACATTGGATCAATGAAGGCAGAAGCTTGTGATCACAATGGCCCGGTGGGGGTTTCAAACTTTTGTGACTTGATAGCACCACCACCATTTAACCAACACAATAAGGGCCCGTTTGGGTGCTAGAATTAGACTAGATATTCCGAAATTAGATTTCCAGATAATGTCAATTCCATGTTTGTGTCCATCCAAAAAAATGGAATTGGAATTTTGAAATTCCAATTTTACCCCCAAAATGGGCATTTCATCTTCCACTCAAATAGGTGGAATTGGAATTTTGAATTCCAATTCCAATTTTTATAAAACCAAATTTAATATTTTGTGGGATCCGTGACTATAAGGATGTATATTATATTGCTATAATGACATATATATATGCATGTGTGTCTATATATAAATATGTATATACATACATGTGTGTATATACATATGTATGTATATACACACACATGTGTGTATATGTGTATATATACATAAATGTGTGTATACATATATATACACACATGTGTGTATTTGTGTATATATACATGTGTATATGTGTATACATGTGTGTATATATATACACATGTGTATATATAAATATACGTGTGTGTATATGTGCATGTGTGTGTATACACTCACATGTATACACATGTGTGTATGTTTATATATATACACATGTGTGCATATGTGTATACATGTGTGTATATACATACATGTATATACATATACACACATATACACACGTGTATATGTGTATATATACATGTGTGCGTATGTGTATATATAAACATATGTATGTCTATATATATACAAACATATACACACCATATTTAAAGAAATTAAAATAAAGAATTAAACTTCATTTTGCATCTTCTTAGTCATCTTCCGGGTGAACCAAACGGGTCAGCCCATATTCCAGAAATCATTTTCAGGATTTGTATCTTCCAGAATTGACTAGAATTGGCATTTGGTATTCGAGCACCCAAACGGGCCCTAAGTGTTGAATCCATTTTGAGAAATCATTAATTTATATATTCTATTTTTATTTTTATTTTAATTTCTATTTCATTTCTTTAAAAAAAAAAGTTAATTTCTATTTTCTATAACATTTTACTTTAAATTATAGACTAGTTTTAATTTTTTTATATTTTTTAAGTTATTATAACAATGATCTAAAAGTATTTGTATAAAATTATATTAAAAAATATTTGATGATAACCATAATATTAGTGATTTTATTTAATCATTAAATATTATAAAAATATAAAATAAATATATCAAATCAATTTTATATATAGTGAATAGTGTGCCCTATATATGAATAATTTAACCATTATAAAATCTTCAAAGCAATACAAATAAAATAAATAATTTTTAAATTTTATGTATGTAAGTATTTATGTATTTAAAAATATACAATTCTAGATGATTTAAGTGATACATAGATGGATGCATACGTATCTCTATTCATCTTTCTTATCAATTAATTGATTTTTTTATATGCATCAAAATCATTTAGTACACACATTATTGTATTTTCTTTAAAAAAATATATAATAATTATTTTAAAAAAAAATCAGAACAATTATTTTTCAAAAATAAAAACATAATAATTGTTTTTTCTTGGATTCTCATAAAGGAAGAGCATGGACTTGGATATAAATTAGACCAATGTCAAATACAAAAAAATGATAATTCAAATAATTTTAAACCTCATTCTTTATCAACCAACTAATGACAAATGTCACATTTTAGTTTGACTTTATATATGATCGCCTCCTTATTCAATAAAAAACAATAGGAAATTCCAAGGCCAACAAACACCTTATTGGAAAGATAAATAGGTCCTTCCCCCTTTATTCGGCAATCTCCATCAGTTAGCCATCGCATCTTATAAAACTTTGGTGTTCCAGTAATATTTTGCCTAGTAAAGACAAATGTCGCCTTTCAATTTGACTTTATGTAAGGTGAGCTCCCTATTTCAATAAAATCCAACGTAGATCTAACTATTTCAGTAAATTTCTATGTTTAAATTTCCAACTCCTGGGAAAGTATATCTTACCCTTTTTAGAAAGCCAACCAAATCCTTTCTCCTTAATAAGAGGAAGGTGGAGGGAACCAATTGGCAGTTTTGCCGATTTTCCAAATGGAACAAGGTGGCCAACTATCTGACTAAATGGTTCTCTAATCAAATGGGACTATGGAATATTGGGGATCGAATCACTTACCTTTGGAGTACTCTCCGTTTTAGAAGTCTGATCACGAATGATGAAAGAGTCTTTATTAAGGATGAGACTTGATTCATTGGATGATTCTCTTATTGTTTTGTTGGGTTGACACCGTGTTGACTTTTATATTTTGTAATGATTAATAAATATTTAATCTCTTCTTAAAACACCTTCCTCCTTCATTCTCCAATCTGATTATTTAGCCGGCCCATGCCGTAAAACCCTCTGATTACACTTGTCTTTCTTGCTCTTACTTGAAAACACCACCATCTATAAGCCATTGTAGGAAGATCTCAGCTGTCCATTCATTTTACCAAGAATCAAGACCTTCACCTTTTGTATGTGTTCTTCATTTGTCCATGTGAGCTTTCTTGTTCTATGCTCGTTTGCCATTTTGATCTTTTAATCCTTCCAAAGTTATGCAGAAATTCCTATAGTGGGTACTGTGCATGCTTTTCACTCTCTCCATCTTGTCATAAGATCATGTCTGGCTACGATGCATCTCCCGATTCTGTTCTTTCTTTCATAGTATCAACAATGCCAATGAAAGACGCTGTAAGATCTGGCCACGATGCATTCGAGAAACTTCCTGATTGTCTTCTTGCTTTCATACTATCAAAAATGCCATTGAAAGATGCTGTCAGATCTTCTATTCTTTCCAAGAGGTGGAGGTTTCTCTACACTCAAATGCCTCAACTCACTTTCCCTGAACTCACTTCCAGCGATATAATTTCCAACATGTTGCTTCAGCACTCAGGAGATCTTGAGGGCTTTCACCTTGACAGCATCCGGTTGCATTACTCTACTGAAAATGTGTGTAAATGGGTAGAAAATGCATCTCAACGCAATGTCCTGCACCTCACTCTGTCTGATCGCCCTACTTATCCAAGATATTTAGAAGAAATCCCTGCTCTCTTTTCATGTTCGCGTCTTGTAAAACTTCTTCTGCGTCGTTACATTCTCACCAGCTTCCCAACTGATTTTATTGGATTCCCCCACCTCATTAGTTGTTACCTCTATGATGTTCACATGACAGATGAATCTTTAGCCTCCTTGGTATCGCTCTGTCCCCTTCTGCAGAAACTTGATATGACACATTGTTTGGGGCTAGGTCATGCCGTAATCTTTTCATCCGCTATTGAACATTTGAATATAAATTTTCTGTATGGAGTTGAATCTGTATTAGTTGACTGCCCCAAACTCAAAATTCTGAAGGCGTTCATGATTCAGGATTTGAGTGTGAATGGTGATCTATTCTATGAGCTTTCTTATGCAGTCTCTTATCTTAAAATGCACTGTGGAGATACTTTAAGGGAACTGGAACTGGAATCCGAACCTGAACAAACTTATTATAGTCCTCCTCCGCAATTTCCAGCTGCAAGGAGGTTTCTTGACATCCTAGGCAATTTTCAGTCCATGAAGAAACTTATCATAGCCTTGGAAAGAGAAGAAAATGTGGATTTTCCTCTATTCGAACTATTTCACAGGCTTCCAAATCTTCAGATGTTCTCTGTGCTGGGCTTATCTTTTCAGGTATGTACAGAAACTTCAGAAATTCTAGACCAATTGTGTAAGTTGGTAGTTTTAGGTCATAAGTGTTGAATTTAGATAAATAATAGATAAAAGTGGTTAATTTTAAGCAAGTTATTAGAGTTTATCTTAAATTATTTATTGCAATGCAGGGGATGGCTATACCTGTTTTCTTCACCCCTCCACATTTTAATCTCAAGAAAATAAGCATAGAAATTTTTGAGTTTGGCCACAAAGAAGTTGAAATAATAAGTTGCTTGCTTCAGAGTACACCCTCTCTTGAAGCATTGGAAATTCAGCTACCTGATAGTGATGAATATGATGATGAATATGATGAGAGTCAATGTTTGAAGTTTTTGGAAGATATTAGGCTTCTGAGGAGAGCATCCTTATTTGCAAGGGTTATTGTACCATTTTCTTTCTTAGAAGGGTTATTCACTTTCTTAGAATTTTCAATCATCTAAGCTGAAATATTTGTGCCATTTTTGCATCATTTTTATCCATTGGTATATCCCAATTTCTTACTGTGTTTAGTAGAAATTCATGCATATTATAAATAATAAATGTAAAACTGCTGTATTATGAAACATATCATCTCAGTTGAAAAAATAGTGGACATGGTTTGAAACAAACTAACAGCAATCAGTTGCTTTGCTAGATATGTAAGCAACTGTAAATTTTTCACTCCTGTTTTTTTCTATGTTAATACAGAAAATTGTCTGCAATACATCCATCAATATACCCTTTTGTTTTTCTGTGTTTACTGAAAATTCTTGCAATTTTTAAATAATTTAGATTTAAGTGTTGTCTGCTATTGCAGCAATTCTTTACCATCATAAGGTCTCTATCTACATAATTTAGATTTAGGTGTTGTTTGCTATTGCAGCAATTCTTTACCATCATAGGGTCTCTATCTACAGATTCTTCACATTGTTATAACTCTTTCAATATCACCTCTCACAGGAATTAGAATTAGGATGACTTTAACAAATACTAATGCAGCCATCTCATGATAGTTGAATGTAGCCCATAAGAATTTCCTTGTTGCAGGGCAAACATCATATGAACACCCACAGAAAACACCTAGCAAACCAGCACAGCATCAATAGAACACACAACTCCTTTGAAGACATTAGATATAATCCCCAAATTAGAAATACTAACAAATAATGCGAGAAGAAATACTTTTCAAGCCCCAATCAAGATGAAGTTTTATGTAAAGAGATATCAACTGCTTTGTTGGAGGCCCTATGACAATTTCTATAGACAATTTAAATACTAAGCTGTCTCCAAAAGTTTACTCAGCTGCCTTTCTTATTGACTGCAATGGTTGCAGGATTTGTTGAAAATGCTTTAGCAACTTTCAGGCAAATGCAATTGGCAGGTGTAAAGCCAAATTCCATGAACTTTGAAACTAGTTACTAAACTCGATATTCCAACCATTTCAATTCAAGTCACACTTATTTTAGATCAAATGATTTCTCATTTTTTTATTAGCCTTGATCATCCAAGGTTTGAACTAACAGTAGATTAATGTGAAAAGGGATTTTATTCTCTGAATCAAACATTATCATGAAAACACGTGGTTTTGTTGACAGATAAAAAAGCTAATAGGTCAAATCAAAAGATTAGGACCATCGAAAGTGAACAAGATTGTCTTTAAATCGTATAGCTCAAGCCAGCCCAAATAACCAGACAAATATATGAGGTGCATATTCATTCAAGAAAGATTGAAGTGCATGTACATTGTCATTCTGCTGTTCTGTGTCATTATAATTTATGGGTGTCCTATTTTGTCATCTTCAGATAAGCTTAGATAACAAGCTATACTTTCTGATATATTTAGCTGGTTTATTTTAAATTAGATAACAATCAATAGTGAGGGAGACCAATAGAGAACTCATGAAGTAACCCAATGATATAGAAATAGAATTCAACTGTAGAAGAATTCCTGTAAAGTATCTCATCTCTAGAGGGGACTGACTGTAGAAGAATTCTACTAACCCAACTCTGGTTAAGAACTCTGCCAAAGCAGACAAGAAAAAATGTTAGTTCTGCGTTTGGTGGCCATGGAATGAAGTAGAATATAAGGTTACCAGGTATATTACTACAAGTGGAATATGAGTACTACTGTTTTCTACAGAGGTGGCTTCGTACATCCATCAAGCATAGAGGATATATGAAAAATTTTATATGTATTTGTAACTGCCTTGAATGACTTAACGATTTCTAGGAAAGGTTTGCAGTATTCTGAATTTAATAGTTTTGTATTTTCTGATGAGAGGTGCATTTAAATGTTGAGATGTAAGGCTTGTAAATAAGAACATGTTTAAAAGTTATTTGATTTTTCTTAAATCAATTCTTTTGGCTCTTCACAAAATAGAAATAGATGGAGTCTATTATGATGAATTATTATAATTAGCAGTTACACATTTTTGTACGTGCAACAATGAATCGATAAGAGTTTTAAATTTTTGAAATACAAATAGATCAAAAAAAAAATAAAGATTTACTAAAACTTATCATTTAGTGGCAGTGCACGAAAATAGAACAAATGAAAAGAAAACTCATGATTTAAGCTTAAAAGTTTCTGCTCTCTCTGTAACTAAAAATATAAACTATAGAAAAATAATCATCATACAAAAAACGCTTCATTAATAAAATAATATTACATACAAACTGAATCTATTAAAAAATTTAAACAAATACATGGAAAGAACTCAAAGTTATGCCCAAAATCATACCCAACAGGAGTCATATTCCCATAATCATGTAATCCACTTTCAGATCTTCATGCAAACTGTGTTTTATGATGAGGAACACCATGCCTTGGGAAAAAAGTGGTATACAAGGCTCCAACATGAAAGATGGACGCAAGAACAAAAAAAATCATAGAATCTGATTATGCATATGTCAAACAAAATAGTTTTTTCTTCATTAAAAATGTATGACTGACTAATTTAACCTTTTGAATAAGTTGAAGAAATGTCTCTTTATATAACTTAAGTATTGAAAATAAAGCATGAGAAATCTCCACAACAATTTTTCGCTATCTCCTCAGTTTTGTAAGCTCAAACTAACTCTTCCATCTTACAACACATAATTATTTTGGCAAAATAAGCCAAAAATACACCTACCATCTTGAACATAGGTGAATGTCAAGCAAGTTCTACAAGCTTCTCACTAACTTACCATAATTTCTAGCTTCTCAGAATCACTGGCTTCTTTAGATAACTGGTTCTCAAATGACACTCTGTCTTTGTTCCAGCTCTAATATACACATGGGTTGCTCAAACTTGGATTGCAAACCACCTGCATTACATGCGATTGGGATCGAATTGTCAAAATAAATGAAGCAAACAGAGCGAAATCTATAAAATTATACTTGTCATGAAGAAGATAAATGCATACCTTTGCAAGTCTTTGTCTTGCTTCCTCCTCTAGTTATATATTTCTGAAAGGGTGGACAAAGAGCCTTGAAAAGAGGAATATGCTCTTGAAAAAACCATGTAGTTGCAATGCGGGTTGGGTATAATGATGCAAATGTAATGCCAATTTCTTCATGATGGCGTCTGTGAAATTCCTGCATAGTTAACATGTTATAGAATTTACTGTCTTGTATGCTTTTTCTCCATCAATCGTGGGTGAGCTATTAACTCCATTCAAACCACCAACAAGCCCTCTGAGATCACCAAGATTAGCCTTTGGTGGAACATTTTCCACAAAAGTATTTGTATTACTGTTAGCATACACATATACATTACAAATTTTTGCCTATATCATAGAAAAGAATTTTCTAGTTTTGATGCATGAGGTTCTTCAACCAGCGTTGATGACAGTTATCCGAGAAAAAAAAATCATTTCTGGGAGCAAAGCTCCCACACAAAGCCTATTGACTTAATAATAATAAATATAATATTATGTGTTGTTCTTACTTTATATTTAATAAAAACAATTTGTACAAATTTCAACTTATTTTATATCTTTTTAAAATTGAAAAGAATGTGCTGATTATTAACTCTTTTATATTTATCTATGCAATATTTTGAGTTACATAATTTAGCATGTTTATTTGGCACGAAGAACTCAATTTAATTTCACTCCATTTAAATCAATTTAGAGAGATTTTAGACTATTAGTTCATGTGAGCTACCTGAATATGATGAGGGTCAATGTTTGAAACTTTTTAAATAGCTTATATGTAGGAAGAGAGCATCTTTACTAGCAAGGATAATTGTATTCTATAAGTGCACCAAGTAATATGCTAAAAAATTGTACTCTTTGAACTTCATAATAGTGTAGTCTGCAATACCCTATTTATGGTATTTAATTCCATGCTCCTTTTTCCTTTAATCTAAAAGTTGTTTATGTTGGTTGAATTCTATCTGTTTTCATACTATAGTTTGGTGATTTGTTTTAAAGAATATGGGGAGGGACTATCCTTTTTGGAATGAAGAAAGATGATAAATACCATTAAATTGTGACTAAATTTTGATATTTTTTCTTTTGACAAATAAGTACTAGCTAATTCATTCTACAATCATCACTCTTACAAAATAATCACAACATTCAAACATCATCAATTATAATATTCACATACAACTGAATTAAATACATTATACTAATTATGATACACCATATTCCTCAAAGCTTAATATTCTTCCAACTCCTCTACTCTCCTTAAATCACAACTATGCATAGATACTAAATTGAGAATTTAATGGTGATAGATTTTGTTAAGCCTTCTATCTTCACCACGATCTAGTTCCTAGTTGAAACATGCAATCACTGATATATAATTGTTGCCTCATCTCAGAAAAAGGAAAAATGCATAGGAGATCATAGCCTCCATTTTCCTTTGCCAATGAACCTTTTCCTAGTTCTCATCCCTTCCCGTGGTCACCTCTACCATAGAATTGAAATACAGAGAAAAAATAATAATAGAAAAATATTATTACTTAAATAACATCAACAATGCCTCCTTAGAAAGGAACATGCAAACCTTCCTATTTCTCAAGATAGAAAGCCCACAACTAGGAAATGTAGAAATTTTGAGTTAGGTGCTTAACCATAAGGATTAGGGCTTCAATGTTTTAACTTCTTTTTATGTATATAGAAAAGGATGGGTTTATAAGAACAAGAATGCAATAGAGAAAAAGGCAAAGCTAATCTATCTAATAGCAACTTTAAAACTCAATTTATTTGAATGGAGAGAACTTGTTAGAAGATTGATCTTTTTTTTCTATTGAGCAAGCTCTAAAACTAGGGCATGAACTTTGAGGAGGCCTTCCCGCTGATGGAAAGCCCCTCATAGTTCATTTATTGTGATCCTCTATTAGACCCAATTGCATTAGCAAGGCAATTGAAGGTGAGAAAAATCCCAAGGTAAAGAGTTTTTGTGACGTGGTTGAAGGCAGACTACTAGTCTCGGATGACACATGCTTCTACCAACAACCCCAACTGAATTCATCTAGACCCTCAGCTTCAAAAGAGGGAGGTAATATTTCAAAGACCGAGCCATTTTTTATCAATCTGAATGCCCCAATGATCATAGAAATCGATTATGAGAAAAATAGCCTTAGAAAATTTTCTATTTTTTTGGTTTCTCAAGATTTAAAAGATATATACCTTCTAGAAAATACATGAATGATTGGACTCATAATGTTTGGAACAATAAATTTGGCTTCTAGTTCTCGTAATTCAAATTGATTCAAAAAGGCCTTTTCTTAGTTTTCTTTAGTAACCCTAATCACCAAAAGGAAGTGGTTGCCAGAGAATACTGGAAAATTAGCCTAAGTGTATTATGTGCCATACCATGGACACCTAGGACAAGTAGGTAGTTATGAATTCTATTTTTAGCAAAGATTTTGGTGTGTTCTCAAAACAATTTGAAAAATTCAAAGGTTTTCATTAGAGCTCCATATGTTAAAAAATGTAAAATGTTTCATCATTGCAAGTTTTTGCCACTTGGCAATTTTTTGAAAAACTTAGTTTTTGTTGTAGCTTGACTGTAATGGTTACAAAGGGAATTTTGAATCTTTCTTGGGAGTTACAGGCCGAGATCCTTCAAAAATGATGGAGGAAAAAGCTTTGTATCAAACTTGGAAGAATAAAAAATCAATTTCTATTTTTTTCCTACAATTTTTGCCATTACCAACCTTTGTATAGTCTTGTACAGTTGCATATGTGTAGAGCGTTACATGAATGTTCTAACTTAACTATTTATCTTTCATTTTCAAGTTATTTTATGTCTTGAAGTGAATGGAGATACGAGTTATCCTGATTTTTGTATCAGTGGATCTGATTGTAGCTAGTATTAAGGGTTTTGAACCAAAAATGGCTATAACTTGTACTCCCAAGAGTATCGGCTCATGGATCTTGGAGAGATTCAAGGGAGGACTATGTAATTTATGTTTTTGATTTCCATTTTGTACATCATGCAGAAAGGAGAAAGGAAATTGATGCCCTAGGTTGACATCTCTATGTGTCCACCGAGTAGAAACTTGGAATCAGCAACATAACCTCTATTCCGAGGTGTTTTAGAAGTTGTAAGTTAGGATTTGGCAATTTTTTAGGTCCCTAGAAATACTCCAAGTGATTAGAGACTTGAATCAATCCTTTAGAAGGTATTTGCTTCTTTAGGTAAGCCCAATTAGGCCTATTTTAGGTCTATCATTACGGTGAAACCCTGCCTACCGAGCTTAAGTAGGAAAATGTCTCTTTGTAGTCTTCAATAAACCTAAAAAGGGTATCCAAATATGTAATTTAATTTCCAGGTCCTTTTGGAAAGTCCTTGAGAAACTGAGGGAAACTGACATAACGAGGGCTACTCAATTTTATAAGTCTTATTGTTGAATCAATCCATAATTGGTTATGGGTGACTCCCAAATGCTAAAAGATTATCTCCTTTGATATTATTAAATAATCCCCACAACCTTACACTATCATGCAAAGTCCTAGACCGATTTCCTAGTTCACACTGAAATGATCCTATCTATATCGAGTCCTACCTACACCAAGTTCTATCATGCACTTTTTTGAATGAAAATTTATTTTCATGAGTTCATCTGATCACTTTCACTTAAGGAGGATGGTACCTATGGAAAGCATTGGTGTTTGGGTCCCTTGTTGTACCTTAGTTGTGCTGGAAAGGGGTGTTGTGGAGCACTAGGGATCACATAAGGGTTGGCACTCATGGAAACACTTATGCTTGAGTGATCGCATGATGAGAAGTTCAGTACTGGAGTCACAGTCATGAAAATGACTAAGTCCAAAATCAAGGTAACAGGGTATAATGTTACAGTTTTGGTTAGTGATGGAAATGTATGAGGTATTATGGTTTGAAAAGTTAGTAGAAGGTATTTTGGGATATGTATATGCTTCATTTAAGAGCGCATGAGTTTTGGTGATCAGATCGGTGAGATTCAGTGATCTGAAGGTATGTGAAGACAAAGATTCAGTATAGCAGGGCATATGAGCAGTTGCAAAGATTAAGGAAAGGTTAGTGGATATGGTAATGTGCTAAGTCAAGTGAATGAAGTATATTTTCGACACTTGAGTAATATATGATCACCAACTTCATACTTACCCTTTACATAATTAATTATTATATTTTGTATGATATTTATGAAGCCAACTGGATGGCAGTTTTTGTATAAGTATAGAGTGCTTTTATGAAAGTGATATGTATTATGATTATGATGATGCAGTAAGCTTGTGAATCTAAGAGCAGAGATAAGATGAGAGATCAGTAAGAGAGAGACCTATAACTAGAACTATCTAAGCAAGATAAGTTCTCATATTGTTCACATTTTGAAGAACTCTTTGTAATAGTTTTTTATTGTAAGAGTTGTTTGCTCACCACCTTTAACTAGGTGCTTTGTATACCCCCAACAAGGTTTTGTAATCCTCTAGCAAGGAAATATACCATGTAATAATCAGCTCCTAACAAGGCTAGATCTCCTAACATGGATACAATATTTTAGTGCATAGTTATGGGTACCACCCCTACTGGGGTTTTCCCTTGGCTATGGTTTCCTCAAGAACAAATCATGGTGTCATGAGTTATGTGTTATATTTTATTGTTCTTTTCATTTTAGTAGTGTTATGGTTTGTTTATAATTGGTTAAAGTTTAAATCAAAGTTTAGTAATACTGATTCACCCCCCCTCTCAGTATTACCTAATCTTAACAATTAGTATTAGAGCTATTGGCCCTTGGAGAGAAAGCCTAACATCTTAAGGGAGATCAGAATGGATTCAAAAAGTTTGCAAGAGAAATTTGAAGCAACACTTGAAGATTGGGACAAAGAGAAGGCTGAGATTGGTATACTGAAATTCAAATTGAGAAGAGTAAAAGGTTTCATCAAGAAAATAAAAGAACAATTGGAAGCTTCAAGAAATCAAAAACAAGATCTTATGGACAAGATTCAAATAATGATACATCAAATCAAGTGAAGAGGTTGGAGAAAGAAAAAGAGGAGATTAATCTTTTGATGATAAAAGAGATTCAACATGAAAAAGATGCTAGGAACAAAGTTATAGAATCACTAAAAGTGGAAAATGAGAAGATAGGAATAATGAAGATTGAACTTGACCACTACAAAGACAAATATCAAGAATTGGAGAAGTACAATCAGATCATTAAAGGTGAACTCACTCAAGCCAAATTACACATTGAAAAGTTGCACATGAGCAGTGACAAAATTGATGAGCAAAGAGAAAGATAGAAACCTAAAGGAGACATGAATGGAGTTGGATTCAGAGAAGCATAAAGTTATACAACCAGTGAAGAAGCAAGTGGAGCAAATAATGAAGAAAGACCCACACATGAAGAAATAACTACTCATGAAGAACCTAAAGAACTGATCAGACCTTTTAGAGGTAGATGCTTTGGATGCAACAAAGTTGGACACATGAAAGGAGATTGCAGAAGTAAAGGTACCTCTAAACCCTTTACCAGCTACTGTTTTAACTATTATGAGTATGGACACAAGAAAGAAGATTGCAAAAAACTAGATCAGTCTAGGTACAAGCAAGATTATGTTAGAGAAGAATCAATAGCCAAGATCAAATGTCAAAAATGCAACAACTTCAGACACATTGCAAGGTATTGTAAACTACAAGTAAATTAGGATAGAAGGAGACCTCCTACATGTTACAAATACACCAACCTTGGACACATTGTGAAGGTTTGCAGATACAATGGAGAGGACAACAGAAGAGGACCAAGAAGATCTAGTGAACCAAGAGGACCACCTCCTATGGTTATAAGAAAGAATGTTGGTGACAATGGTAAGACTCTTAATGAATACATGAGTGAATTTGAGAATCAACTCAAGAAATTAGAGAGAAAGGATGATGACAATATGTGGATGGTGAAAGTTTTAAACAAGGCATCATTTTAGGGAGAGACAATTGATGATGCTATGTCTTTGAGGCATCGACCTAGAAGGTTGCATAGCCTTAAGAGGAGTATTGGATGCAGACAATAGAATATATCTAGCCCCTATTCATGTGGAGTAAGCTCATGCAAGCTTAGGTATGGTGTTCGTAAACACTTTTGAGTCTTTGTATGAGAGCACAACACTTAGAGATTCATTCTGTGTGTTCGCGAGTTTTATGTTGACTAGATGGGATGCGAAGTTGAGCTACTTGTGTTTAATCCACTCACTCAACTTGTGAAGGATAAAAACATTTGGAAGATATCATTTCTACACCTTTTGATTGTCATCTATTAAGGAGAGTAGAGTTGTGAAGGATTGCAGTCATCTAGCAGAAAGATCTCATGATCGCGTGAAGCAAAGTATTGAATTCAAGCATGTTTAAGGTATTTAGACCTATAGTCAGATAATTTATGGATGCACCAGTAGTTTATGATGTCATGGATAGACCTAGGTACAAATTCAAGAGACATCCATTCAAGTCTAGTGAGGATGATCCAGAAGGAGCATTTTCACAAACGCTCATAGGTGTGTTGCACGTAGAAGATATTAGGGCATACATACACTGCAAGTATGAGATCATTGAAGATGTAAACATTTACAATGAATTAGATAGTATGATAGAAGTAGATGGATCCATGGTAGAAAAATTTAAACACCTACAAGATCAATCTATCATTAAGCTAACCCTACTCATAGAATTCATAGAAGTTGAATGGTTTAAAATCATCCTTAGCAGAGTCCATAATCAATTTATTTGGATTGGAGAACAACTAGTAAATATTTTTGCAAAGATGTTTCATGGGATTATAGGCCTTGATAATGAAGGAGCCCTACCTATATCAAAAAAGAATTTGAGGAAACATGAAGAAACCCTAATCCATTCCAAGTAGGATAAGAGGGTGATGATAGTCAATGACATGTTTCAGCAAGATGTTAGGTTGGTAGAAATGTTGTTGGGTTACAAGTTGTTTTATAGTAGCAGACCAAACTTTGTATTAACTAGATTTGTTATGATGGCATACAAAATGGTGAAGGAAAACAAGAAATATAACCTTTGTGAAGTACTTGTACAATAGTTTCTTGAAAATGTAAAAGTGATAAAGAAATATAGGACTAAAAAATTTAGGTTTGGATCCTTGTTAGTCCATATGTACATCCATATTATTCACAAGTTTTTTGGCATGCACCCTAGGGCATGGAAAGAAGATGTACGTACTAGGATTCAAATGTTAGAGAGTTACAGAATGCAAGATAAGAATTGGGTTGATGTTGAACTATTTTACATGAAAAAAATATTACAAAGGAAAATGAAGGAAAGGTTCAAAATACCTGAGAACATTGTTGAGAAGTATGAGGACACTATCTTTTTCATGGTTGAAACTGATTGTGTCTATTTTGAGGTAGTAGAACCAAGAATGAAATGGTGTTACCCCATGGGATAGGAAGTAAGTTCTAAGATTCTAACCATGCAAGTAGAGCATGTATTGATAGTAGAAATAGACCCTACACAAGAAAGATGGGGACCATACATAGAGAAATATGAAAAAGTTAGAGAAGAGCAAGTAAAAGTAACAAGGAAAAGGAAAATTAGTAAAATTGTGGAGGATATCAGTGCTAAAGTAGGAATCGCTAAAGAGAAGTTGATAAACATAAGGAATAAGATGGAAGCATCCTCAAGCATAGACATTTATGGTTTTGTTCCTTTAGAAGAAGAAAATACAAAAAATCCTACTATTGATATTGTTGATTTATCAGCTACACAAGAGGCAGTACAAAAAGTTGTGTCTGTGATCATTCCCAGAAGATCTACAAGATCTAGCAAGTAGGACAGTCCTAAGGAGAAAGAGGTAGAAGTAAAGAGGAAAAAGAAATAGGAAAAGGTTCCTGAGAAAGAAGAAAAAAAATAGCACCAAGGGATCCACAAACCTTATGAAAACCTGACTTTAAGTCACTATTGAAAAGAGTGATTAAAGATGGAAACCTAAAAATAGTGGATAGGTATTATGAGAGATATGATTCTAAGAATCAATCACTCATTGAATATACTATCATTGAGTATGTCTTAGTCTTCAAGAAAAACTTGTTAGAAATTGAAGGGAGTATCCCTAAAGAACTATACAAAAAATTGGAAATCAGGAAGCTACAGTTGGCACAATCAGAAGATGAAAACATAAGGAATAAAGCTATTGAGGACATGTTACTAGTTGTCTCAATACAAGAAAGGGAGAGGATTATAAATGCATTGAAACCCTTTCTAAGGACAAAGGCCAGACTAGTAAAAATAATGGCTAGGAAATATGTTGAGGTGATTGAGGACACTCAGAAGGTGTTAGATCAAATCCTTATGAGTGGTATTCCAAAGAAGACATCACCTCCCAAGGTCACGAAGCCTACATCTTTGGGTTTGGGAGAAAATTCCAAAGTAGTGGATGAAAGTGTACAAGACCACATGCAACCAAATTTCTTTGTCTCTAGTGTGCCTGTGACCCTTGACACTTTGCATGATGTAAGTGATCCATTTATGGATAATTTAGATAGTGTGATGGAAGTTAGAGAACAAGAACATGTAAATGAAGAGAAAACAGAGGAAAAAGTATAGGAGAAGGAAATACAGTAGGAAGAAAAGAAGGAAGAAGAGACCAGAACATAAAAAGTTGATGAGGTTAAATTAGACACCTCTTTATTGTTGGCAAGTATGGCCAAACCAACTAGTTTTGATGTAGATAGTATGGATGAGGATGAGCTTATGAGGCTATCCTTCATGGCCTTCACCAAGGCTAAAGAAATTTCAATACATAAAGGTGACAAAATAATAAAGTTAATGGCTAGGGCTGTTGAAACAGTAAACAAGCTACTTCCCTCACTGATTATCTTTCAAGAAAAGCTAGGATGAAGCTAGAAATATTGGTGAAAACAAGAAACAATGACTGAAGATTTGATGAAAACCCTAGCGAAGTTGTATGAAAAGCCCTCTACTTCAAATAAGGTATATCTCATGAAGTGTTTGTTTAATATGAAAATGGCAGAAGGTGGGTCAATTATTGATCATTTAAATGAATTTAATACAATTACTAGTTAATTAACTTATGTCAATGTTATTTTTGATGAAGAATTCAAGGCTCTCTTGATTTTGTGTTCTTTGCCTGCAAGCTGGAATGGCTTGGTAATGGTTGTTAGTAATTTTGTTTCTAGTTCTAATACCCTAAAATTTGATGATGTTATTGGTGTTATTCTGAGTGATGAAATTCATAGGAAAAGCTCAAGTGGATCCACACTAGGAAGTTTTCTAAACGCACAAAGCAAAGGCAGAATGAATGAGAGAGGAAAAAATTCTAGAAATCTTGGAAAATCAAAAGGAAAATCAAAGGGAAAGAGGTATGAATCCAAAGGGCCAAACAATTGTTGGTATTGTGGAAAACCAGGTCACAAGAAGAAAGATTGCTGGTCCTAGAAGAATAAAAAAGGAGACAAACAAGAAGGTAACAAGGAGGCAAATGTGGTAAGTAATAAACCCGAAGAGGATGCCTTGCTTCTTTCTTTAGAAAGTATTGATGATTCATGGGTTTTAGATTGTGGGGCTTCATTTCATGCTACACCCCATAGAGGTTACTTTCTTGATTATGTCCAAGGGGATTTTGTACTAGTTTATTTGGGAGATAATGAACCCTGTCAGATTGTTGGAAAGGGAAAAATTAAGATAAAGTTGCAAAATGGGAATCATTGGCTACTACAAGAGGTAAGACATGTTCCAAGGTTGAGTAGGAATTTAATTTCAGCGGGGCAACTGGGTGATGAGGTTTGCACAGTTACTTGTAATGATAGAAATTGGAAGGTTTCAAAGGGTTGATTAGTAGTAGAAAAAGGTGTGAAAGTAGGTACCTTATATCTTTGTACAGGTCATACTATTCCTTCTACTTTAATTGTTTCAGAAGATAATGAATGTTCAAGAATAGTGGCTACAATTGAGCAAGAAGAACATCAAATAGTTTCTGTAGATTCTAACACAACACTCTAGCACAACAGACTCGGGCACATGAGTGAAACAGGTATGAAATTAATTCATTCAAAGAAAGTTTTACCTAGTCTGAAATGTGTCAATATAGATTTTTGTGAAAGTTGTGTTTATGGAAAACAAAAGAGAGTTAGTTTTGTAAAGAGTGGAAAGGAAAAGAAAAATGAGAGATTAGAGCTTGTGCATATAGATGTATGGGGACCAGCTCAGGTATCTTCCCTTGGTGGATCTTTGTATTATGTTACATTTATAGATGATGCAACAAGAAAAGTATGGATTTTTTTTCCTTAGACAAAAATCTGATGTATTTCAAACTTTTAAGAAATGGAAATGCTTGGTTGAGAATGAGACTAGTTAAAAGTTAAAATGTCTTAGTTCTGATAATGTTGGTGAGTATTGCAACACATAATTTGAAGATTATTGTTCCTCTAATGGTATTCATAGGTAGAAAACTATACCCAAGACTCCACAAGAAAATCAAGTGGCTGAATGCATGAACATGACAATAATGGAGCATGCAAGAAGTATGAGACTTGGCAATCATTGCATATGTGACTTGGAAACACTAGACTCGACATAATACAAAAGGATACATAGTGACCATAGGTTTACTTGGCAGTACTGTATGCACCCTAAAATGGTCGCCTAGACTTTGGGCCCCATTTATTCAATTTATCAATCCTGAATCATTTTGATCATTAATCAATATTTTCAACAATATCAATTTCTTGATCAAGTCTTAATTTCGATCATATATTGGATTTTTATCATTGGGCTAACCATTTATCCTAAGTCTTTATTTGATTAAAAGGAATATTTCCTCCCCTTTTAATAAATAAAAAAGCCCCCACTTTCCTCTTATCCTAAGTTGCACAAATAAAGCATTATTCATATTTTATAAAAAGGGAAAAAGCACTTTTTGTCTCACATGAGGCTCAAAAGTCAACACTTCACTCTCATTGGAGGATGTTTGTGCACATGGATTGCTCCTCTTTCAAGCTCCACCGCTGATTAAGATCTTTTGCCTCTTAATCTCCATGGTCCATTCCTTTGCATTTCTTATAAAAGGAGAGCTCTCTCCTTCATTTGCATACCCACATTTTATGCTATTGTTATGCTGCAGGTTTTGGAGCTCTCTTTGAAGACACTCAAGCTTTGAAGCCTTGACATTCTTAGTTGCATTTCATTTAGTTTGCTTTCATAGTTGCATTCATGGCATTCTTAGTGTAGATTTCCTTTTATGCAATCTCACATAGTCTAAATAGGAAGGATTTGTAATCTATTGCTATTTCCTTTCATAGATTAGATTTCTTTTCAAGCATTGCATTGTTATCATTTAGCTTAGTTTGCACATTCATACTAGTTGCATTTACATTTCATTTCCATTTAGATTCTTGGGGATATTGGCATTGTTGCCCTTGTCTTCACTTGAATCTCTCATTGTGTGGTTGACTAGCAAGGTCACCTTCTTGTAGCTTTAGCTGAGAGAAAAACTCATAGTCCCTTGCAACTCCATGCATAGAGAGCTATGAGCCGCTTTGTGAGGCCTCACTCTTGAGCAACCTTGCAAGTAATGGTTCATAGAAGTGCATATTTTAATGTGTACATTTCTGGCGCCCACCGTGGGGCAGAGTAGATAGCTTTGTCCTTTTATTTGATGCATTTTTCGTCATTTTCGGATTAACTGTCGGAAAAATCTGTGTCTCTGGTTTTCTGTCTCAGATTATCGCGCGACACTTCTCAGAAATATCGCGCGATATACTTCCTGTCTTGGTGTGATACTTCGCTCGGAAAAAGTATCGCACGCCTATAGCGAAGTCTATCGCCTGGCATCGGGCGAAGTATCGCCTGGCATCGTGCAAAGTATCGCTCGACTGGGGAAGTATCGCCCGACTATAGGAAATTGTGTCGCGCGATACTGTTGGAGACTGAGAAACATCGCCTGGTCTGGCAGAGACTTGTGCTTTCGGTTTTTTGTCCGAATTCGACTATTTTAGCTTGCTGTTTTGTTTTACTTTGTTTAATTAGGTCTAACCTGATTTTTTTTTAGCTTAAATCCATTAGATTATTGCACATTTACATTTGGATTTTGTTTTTGCTAACATTGTGGGCCTAACAAGTTGTGTTTGTAGGTGCTCTCCTTTGCTTAAAAAATTGCTAAAACCGCATGTCAAAGAGGGCTACTAACAGTTTTTGCAGGGCTGCCCAAGCATAAAAACAAAAAAATTTTCCATTTCTTGCTTGTTGTTGTTTTCATTTGTGGCATTTACTAATTGTATTAGGAATCTTAATACCTTGTGAAAGGGATTTTGAGGTGGTAGGAGAAGTATGCTCTTCACCTTTAGGTGAATCAGAAAATCTTGACCCATCTTAAGGTTTTGGAAGCAAGGGGGTAATTAATCTCTTTAATTGGTGTGTTTGGGAAAAATTCTTGAGATAGGGGAGTATGCTCTTCACCCTTGTGGTGAATCAAAAACCTTGAACCTCAAGATTTGATCCATTTTGTTTAGTTTAGGAATCCTTTAGAGGGCCTGCTCTTGAGCAATCAAGAGGAACAACTCAAGTGGGGACAACCTTGTCATCATTCTCCTTGGTGGCAAGTGATTCCAACTCACTATAATCTCAAGGCTATCAAGGACACCAAAAACCTTGATAGACATAACACTTGTCTTCGCTTGATGTAAGTACTTGTGGGATTGTGACCATGAGGAAAACGTTGAGCAAGAATGCTTAAGGTACTCTTGAGGCCGCGAGGTCCTAGTCCTTTATGAGGAGCAAGAGGGGTGTTGTGAACAGAAATCCTTATTAAGAACCATTAGATAGAAGCCACCCTCTTTTAGCCGCTTATCTTCTTAGTGCAAGGATTGATCCAAGTGGTTTACCCGGATCACCTTAAGATACTCACCATATGTGTCCCTTTGGTTGTGTCATTTTGACATTTCCATGACAAAGCCAATATCTCTTGTGGGCAACCACTTGGTGTGAGGCAAGGGGGCATCAAGTTGTGGGCTAAGTTGATAAGTATTGAGCCTTGTCTTGTAGGTAGTAATTGCTTGAATTGTCTTCGATTGTGTGATACCAGTATAAACATTCTCAACATACAAACAATCGGTAGCATTCATAGGGTGCTTTTTCAATTTTGATATCACAAGTGTTTGTCTTGGCAAGGTTGCTTTTGCCCTTGTTTCAAGTGTTTGAAGACATGTTTGATCCTTTACTGTTTGCAAACCTGTCCGAATGCTGTTGAATCTGTGACTGAAATCGAAAACATTAACCCTCAGACTGAAAATTTTGACCAAACAGATCCAAAAATGCAAATTTCACACAATTCTGGTCAAGAGTTGAATAATTCTGTAACAGTATCGCACCCTGTAAGGCGAAGTATCGTGCGATACTTCGCACATGCTAGAAATATCGCACCCTTTGAAGAGAAATATCGCGCGATAGTTCGCCCCTGACGGATTATCGCCCTGCCTGCCTGGGGTATATCGCCCTATAGTATTAAGAAGTATTGCCTGTCTTAGGGTGAAGTATCGCATGGGTAGAGGTTTATCGCCCCAGTAGCCTGGAGTATATCGCCTGACTCATTTTTGTAGTGCTTAAATTTTGGTCAGTTTCAGTTGCCGTCAATTAGGCCAGGTCTTAGAACAGGCTTCTCACCCTGACGTTTGAGATCTGTCTTGACTCCAAATCTCTGGTTCTTAGTTCTTCGGGATAGCATCATTTGGTTTACAAAGTCACTTTGGAATAATTGTCAAGTTAGAAAGCCATTCTTGGTGCCAAGGTTCATCTTTAAAAGTGTTAGCTATATTCTGGGAAAATTTCAGTTCTCTTATTGTCCAAATCGCTTTCATTTTCAATTATCTTTTGGCCTAGTCCAACCTCCTGATTCAAAAGTGCAAGGGTAGTCACCCTTTGATTTGAAGCACCTCTTTGACAGTGTTGGTAAAGCCCCCTTTCTTTTCTTTTTTTCATCTTTCTTTGGACAATAGAGGATTTCGATTATCCTAGTTTGGTGTGGACACTTTGAAAGGTCACCTTATCATTGAGAATATCTCTCTTTCATGTCAGTTACGACAAGGTACCAAGTTAATCAAGGGAAGCGACCCCCTGTTGCCTTTAGCCAGTTACCACCTATCAAGACCCGTCGACAACCTAAGGGAAAAGGACCCCTTTTTGACCAATCTCCTAAGAGTGAATCCGAGGTTTGTTTCAATCCGGGAGCTAACCCTAGTGAAGTGAGCACCTCTTTCATACCACTTTCATCAAGCATGGACATGAGTTACACTTTCACCCGGCAACAAAGAGAAGCCATGAATCAAACTCTCGAGGATATCTTTCAACGACACAGAGGAGAGTATGGTGGTTCTTCTCATGCCAGTCCACCCGGGTCACCTCCTAACAACGCGAGGTATTTTGATGCTCAACAACGAGCTGAAAGACAGCATAAGTCAGCCCACTCAGATTCAGGGTCACAACACGAAGACCAGAACAACGAATCTAGTGATCACCATATCAACGCAGCTAATGCAATAAGGCATTCAAGACAAACCTCCCCACTTAAGGACACTTCTCGATATGCAAATACAAGATTAAGAAGCATTGAGAGAGAGAAGCAAGCCTACTTAGATGAACAGGCTGCAAAAAAGGAAAAATTCCGACAACTAGAGGAAGAGGAATGTGCATTGTTGGATATACAGAAAAGAGTCGCCCAAGAAGAAGAAGATAGACTCTATGCATAACAACTCCAAAATCGATCTAACAGGAGGGGAGCCAATAGTGGGACCAACTCGCCCCCATCTACCCCTTCCCCTAGCCCTCGAAGAAGATCAAAGACACCCTCACGATCCCCAAGTCCTAGAGGAAGAAGGACTTCAAGATATGACCATCATAGGAGACAATCGTCTCATAGACATTCAAAGCAACCCTCCCAACGAGCACATCATGGCTCACAACATGGAGGCAGTTATGCTAAATCTGATCATATGGACTTCATGACTATGCAACAAGAACCATCCTTTCAAGCCTATGTGGAGCAATACGTGGAACAAAACAAAGACCAATTTTTGGAAAGTCTTATCAACAAAGGCGCCAAAGTTCCATATAACTTTGATATTCACCAAAAAATCAAGAAACAGAATCCTTCAACTGATGAGTTAATCTTACAAATGCAAAAGGATATAGACAGAATGAAGGCTCCCAAGAGTACATTTCATTTGGACTCCATATGTCCTAATCCCATTGACAAAAGTGTGGTGATGGTAGAATTCCCTAAGAAAGTTGAATTCCCAACATACAACAAATATGATGGCACGGGTGACCCTCATGACCATGTTCGACAATTCTACATAATGAGCTTTTCCTTCCACCACGAAGACTCGTACTTGCTGAGATTATTCCCAAGGAGTTTAAAAGGTCAAGCCATGGAATGGTTCACCAACCTTTCCCCTCCAGTAAGGACATTTAGAGAACTTGTCCAAAGATTTGTGCAACATTTTGCTTACAATTTATCTAGGTCGGTCACCATGCTTGATTTGTGTAAACTTAAGCAAAATCAAGGGGAATCTTTTGTCACCTTTTTGCAACGATGGAGGCGATTGTGTTCAAAATACCCAAGGACAATCCCTGAAGAAGAAAGAATTGATATCATTGTGAACAATCTAATACCAGAACTCAAGTATGAAGTCAAGAAGATTCCATTTAATTCTTTTGATACTATGGTAGAGGTGGCATGTCGCATTGAGGATGTCCTAAAAGAACAAGGAATTTTGGCTAAACCAACAAATAACAACAATAGCCAAAATAACAATACTAATGGTAACAAGGACAAAAAGAACTCTTTTTGGAACAAAAACAAGCAAGTCGTCAACGACGGAGTTGTTGATTCATCTCAAGTCAAAAATGAAGGAGTTCTTAATCTCTCTCATGCAGTTCAAGCTATGAAGTTGCAAACATCGTCAACGCCACAAGACAAACCTCAGTATCAAAAGAGATCTAAAACGGAGAAAAGACAATTCACTAAATTGGGAGAATCCTATGCAGATGTTTTTAAGACACTAGTTGCTCATAATCTGGCGCACCCACAGGATCCTACAAAACATCGAATACCAGATCCTTTACCTCATTGGTGGGATGCTAAGGCTTTTTGCGTTTTCCATAATGGGATTGGACACGATATAGAAAATTGTTTCAAACTCAAGCATCTTGTCCAAGACCTTATTGAGAAAGGACAATTACAAGTGGGTGGGTTAACTACTAATGTAGACCATAAAGCCTTTAAAGAGCCCTTGCCTAAATATGAAAAAGGAGAGAATTCTAGTAAGAATGGCAAGGCGGCTATTAACTATACATACACACATGCTGATAATGTGATTAATATGCTTGAAGTGGCTGACGATAATATCAACATGGTAAGAAAGAATGATCCTTATGGACATAATGTGGACTCAATTCCTATGACTAATGAAAGACCCGCTGTGGTGATAAGAGGTCCTCACACACAAGGAATGCCCCAGTCCCTCAATGTTGTCACTAGGGGACAGGCTCAAGCACCCATTATCATCAAAGGTCCTAGCACTAGCAAGTCTAAACAACCCACGTCCAAAGGTGCTCCTCCAAAACCTGTCGTTGGTCCTGATTCCAATTATAACCTTATTGACCAACTGCAACGAACACCCGCTCAGATATCCATTTTTGAGCTTTTAGAATTATCTCCTAAGCACAAGCGCGTTCTTGAGGATGCCTTGCGAGCAGCCAATGTCCCTAATAACTTAGATATCGACCAATTCCAAAACATGGTCAACCATTTGGCTAGCCCTCATTTCCTCACCTTCTCAGAAGAAGATGACAAATCCATTAGTCACCCACATAATTTGGCCTTACACATCGAGGTCATGATTCATAAAACCCGTGTTAGACGTGTACTAATAGATGGGGGTGCGGGGCTCAATATTTGTACTCTGAGTTTGCTGCTAGCTCTAGGGTATTCTGAGAACGTCATTGACACAAAGAAAAGAATCACAATCAAAGCATATGATGAAGCAGAAAGAAGTTCTAAGGGATTGGCTGTTTTGCCTATTCGTATTGGTCCTGTAGAAAGAGACATATTATTCCAAATTGTTGATGTCGGACCTCTCGCCTACAACATTTTGCTAGGTAGGCCATGGATTCATGAAATGCAGGCAGTCCCATCGACATATCACCAGTGTGTTAAGTTCCCCCATAATGGTGTAGAAATTTGCATCCCGGGAGACAGTGCTCTATCAGTTAATAACATTTCTGCGGGATCACATGTACCTTTGAATAGAGAAGCTGACAATCTTAGTAGTTCACTTGAACAATGCAAGCAGAAATTCAAGACCATGGACCTTGGGATGGGAGATTATAAGATTGATTCTTTTACAAAAATGCCAATCTCTCCTAGGTCTTATGGGAGACCCTCCCCAAATGTGAAGCCTTCATCATCAGCAATGATGTTATTTGGGAAATTTGTTGAGTCTTCGGTCCCCATTCAAGAAGAGAAAGAGGAAGTTGCTGTAAGGAACTGGATATATCACGAAGAGAAATACAAACATAATGAGAATTTTGCTCCTTCACCTGAAACTTATGGGAAAGGATACACACTGGTCAAAAATATGGGATATCCGGGATTTGGTCCCCTTAGTCATAGGCTGGATGCTAAAGCTGAGCCTCTTGATCATGCTCTCTTTGGACGCAAAAATAAGTCCATGATCGGCTTAGGTTTTGAGAACAAGAAGAAGAAAGGTATCCCTGTCCCAGTTGCAACGGACAGTGATAGTGATACAGATTATACGCCTGATCTCTCCAATCAACAAGATGTGTCTGATGATTGGGTGCCCTCCACGAATCTCCTTTGGGGAGATTCCACAGATTTGATGCTTAATAATCCTACTATCCCAGCTGCGACGGATAGTGATTGGGTGACTTCTAGATCGACAAAGGAAAATGTTACTGTCCTAGCTGCGACGGATAGTACCAATACTAGAAAGGGGGAAACCCTCCCTAACCTTGAGGCTTCTACATCACGAGGCCTAAATGATGACTCAGAGACAGACTCCCATGAATATGAATGGGATTCACTTTTAGATGCAACAATTGATCTAGATGTGGATATTATCCACGCCTATAGTACCCAACCCGATGCAACTAACGATCCTAGTGTCAGACTAGAGGATTGCCCTCCTCAAATCGCCTTAGTAGACGACGCTTCGTTTGATAGGATGAGCCCTAATTCAGGTATCTTAGGAGAAGACTTGATGAGCTCCGATTATATGGTCACCAGAGATGACACCTTTCACATTCACAACATCGAACCTACCATTGACTTGCCCCTTGTCCACTTTGACCTGATCGACTGGCCCCAGCGCCACCACGAGCCCACATTCCTCACATTTCGCAACGATTACGAAATTGCTTGCTATCTGAATGCTCTCGAACCCGTGGCTTCTTCCACCAGTGAACCAACAACCAGCATGACGGAGCCTGATATTAAGTACCTCAGTCTCAAAACAAAAGAGAAAAAGAAAAATAGGTCTGATGGCGAAAACCACGTTGTGGCGGTGTCAGAACCAAAAATAGTAAAAAGAAATGACGCATCCAAAGGTGAAAACCTCTTTGAGGCACCTAAGGATGGGGTACTTAATAACTTGCCGAGTTATTTCCAGGATAGATCATCAATATTGATTGAACCAACAAAGCCGGTCAATCTAAACACAGAAGAAAATCCCCAGATAGTCCATCTTGCTCAGTCTTTATCAGAGGAAGAAACCAAGGCATATGTACAGTTTTTACAGAAAAAGAAAATTAATTTTGCATGGACCTACTCAGATATGCCAGGGCTTGACACAAATCTCATAATGCATCACTTATCTATAGCTCCAGGAGTCAAGCCAGTCAAACAGAGACTAAGAAAAATGCATCCACATATAGCTCTACTTGTCAAAGGAGAATTAGAAAAGCTTTTGAAAGCTGGATTTATTAGAGCCATTGATTATGCAGAATGGATCTCGAACATAGTACCGGTATCCAAACATGATGGGTCCATTCGTGTCTGCACAGATTTTAGAGATCTAAACAAAGCATGCCCAAAGGATGACTTTCCACTTCCAAACATTGACATGATAGTGGACATGACGGCGGGCTATGACATATATTCCCTAATGGATGGTTTCTCGGGGTATAATCAAATCAAAATAGCTCCTGAAGACCAAGAGAAAACAGCCTTTACATGCGCATGGGGAACCTATTGTTGGAACGTCATGCCATTCGGGTTAAAGAATGCAGGAGCAACCTACCAAAGAGCTATGACAACTATCTTTCATGATATGATGCACAAAAATATGGAAGATTATGTGGATGATACCCTGGCAAAATCAAGAAAAAGGGACACACACCTCAATGATCTGGAAGTAATTCTAGATCGTATGGAACAATTTCAACTCAGATTGAATCCAAAGAAGTGCGCATTTGGCGTCACCTCAGGCAAACTTTTAGGATTCATAATATCAGCAAAAGGTATCGAGGTTGATCCCGAAAAGGTCCAAGCAATCCTAGATATGCCACCTCCTCGAAATATCAGCCAAATGAGAAGTATTCAAGGACGTCTTCAATCAATTAGGAGGTTTATTTCTCAGCTTGCAGATAGAGCGCAACCCTTCAACAAGACATTGCATAAGGGTGCTTCTTGTGTTTGGAACGAGGATTGTCAAAAGAGCCTAGATCAGATCAAACAATACTTGGCTAATCCTCCGATCTTAATGCCTCCTATTTCAGGGAAACCATTGCTTCTATATATCTCAGCTACAGACACTTCCCTGGGGGCATTATTGGCTCAAACAGATGATACTGGGAAAGAACGGGCCATCTACTATATCAGCCGTACTCTAGTCTCTTACGAGATCAATTACAATAATATTGAGAAGTCTTGTCTCGCGGTGGTGTTTGCTTCTCAAAAGTTGCGCCACTACATGCTTGCTCATACCATACACTTGATTGCCAAAATTGATCCCCTTAAATATTTGCTTGGTAAGGCTGCCCTGACGGGTAGACTTGCTAAATGGATGATGGTCCTCACTGAATTTGACATAGAGTACGTTGAAAGGAAGGCAATAAAAGGGCAAGCTATTGCTGACCAATTAGCTGATTTTCCAATCCAGGATAGTATGCCAGTCCAAGTGGAATTCCCAGATGAACACATCTTATATATCACTACTCGCACTTGGACAATGTTCTTTGATGGCTCCCGCATGCAAAATGGGTCAGGTGCCGGAGTGTTATTTGTTTCTCCACATGGGTACAACATTCCAAAGTCTTATAAACTATTATTCCCATGTACCAATAATATTGCAGAATATGAAGCATTAACTAATGGCTTGAAAATGGCTATAGAATGGAATATCACAGAATTACATGTCTTTGGGGATTCTCAGCTAATCATCAACCAAGTCAATGAAGAGTATCAAACCAAGGATGACAAATTGATACCCTATAAAAAGATGGTTGATTCTTTGAAATGCTATTTCACATTTGTGACGTTTCAACAAATCCCTAGGATAGAGAACAAAGCTGCAGACGCCATGGCCACATTAGCTTCACTTCTTCAGTTGGAGACACATGAATCCAGATTTGAATTCCTGGTGGAAGAGCTACACCATCCCATCTTTGACTCATCTGAAAGCCGTGTCATTTGTGCCATTATCACACACGAGTCCTCCCGATATGGTGCTATCTATTCATATCTTCATGATGGCATCATCCCTGACACATTCACCCGCTCCGAACGCCGAAACCTCATCCGTAACGCCTCTCGCCACACCCTCATCTCTGGTGACTTATATAGAAGGGGTTTAGATGGGACACTCCTTAGGCGCTTGGAAAAGGAGGAATCCAACCAAGCGTTAGCTGACATCCACGAGGGCATTTGTGGTGGGCATTCTAATGGTCTTGCCATGGCCCGAAGGTTGCTTAGGGCGGGATATTATTGGCCCACAATGCAGATAGATGCAGTCACCTTTGCTAAGTCATGTGAAAAATGTCAGAAACACGGCAACCTGATTCATGCTCCGGGTAGGGAACTAATCCCTTCTATTTCTCATTGGCCATTTCAGCGCTGGGCCTTTGATCTGGTTGGGCAAATTCACCCCAACTCATCAGGTGGACACAAGTTCATCATTACTGCCACTGACTACTTCACAAAATGGGTGGAGGCCGTACCACTTTCTGTTGCTTCAGGAAGGACCATTTCTTTGTTCATCTTGAACCATATCATTTGCCGATTTGGAGTGCCTTCTGAGATCATTACTGACAATGGAGGTCAATTTAAGAATAAAGACCTAAAGCACCTATGCAAAAAGTTTAAAATCAAGCAACATTGGTCCTCCATATATTTCCCACAAGGAAACGGACAGGCAGAAGCTTCTAACAAAACCATTCTTAAGATTCTTCATAGAACAGTACACAAGAATGGTAGGGATTGGCACTTGCAAATCAATCCAGCACTATGGGCTTACCGAACAAGCATTCGCACACCTACAGGGGCCACTCCTTTTTCTCTCACCTATGGCGCTGAAGCAATATTGCCTTTAGAAGTCGAGATACCATCCCTTAGAGTCTCACTCAAAGGTTTGATTACAGATGAGGATTACCGTGCCATGAGGTTGCAGGAACTAGAACTTCTAGATGAGAAGCGTAAGGCTTCCTTTGATCATATGAGAGCGTATCAGAAACGTATGTCCAAGGCATTCAACAAGAAGGTTCGCCCTAGAGAATTTCAAATAGGTGATCTTGTTTTACGAGAAAACCCTAAGAACCAACAAAACAGAGAGCAAAAGGGCAAGTTTGAACCTAACTGGCTTGGACCATATGTCATCACAGCTGCTTTTGGTACTGGTGCGTATTTACTGTCAGATCCTGATGGAGAATAGCTCCCTGATCCCATCAACATTGTGCACCTTAAGAAGTTCTATCCTTGATGCCCATTCTGTCTGGGGGCATCTTTTGTATATATCTTATTGATCCTGAAAAAATTCCAAAGAAATTGATATATGATGCTGAAAAAATCCTAAAAAGCATAAAAAGTCCTGAAAAAAATACAAAAAAATCAAAATATTCAAAAAAATAAAAAAAATAGAAAAAGTGCCTTGGTGAAAACCTAGCAATAGGCGCCTTGGTAGCAAAAATCCAAAAAATTGAAAAAATGAAAAAATGAATCCAAGTGGTGAAAACCTGGAAACAGGCGCTACTTGTGGCCTTTGTACCCCTATTTATTAGCATGCGTCCTCTACACTTAGCCACCTTCCATCATGCCTTGACCTTATTGGCCTAGTTTGGAATTGGTCTTTGTCTTTGACTAGGGGGCATAACTGTTTGCATAGGTCTTTTGGTGCGTTTGTCTCTTGGGGCATTTCACAACAGGTGTTTTTCAACACCACCCCAAACAATGTTTTTCGACACTACCCTTGCGTCGAGTGTTTCTTAACACTTATCAGGTGTCTTACCCAATAGTCCATAGTATGATGCGATATTTCTCATTAGCAGATATGATACTCAGAATTTGACTCTATGACCAACACACACGCACTTAAACAATTAACTCGCTGACGATATGGTGACTTTATTTTTCTTTGTGTGCTGTCTATGAGGATTTCTTTGATGAGTGGTCTCTCCCTGAGAAGTTTTCGATGATGCATAGCTAGAAGACTGAGGGTATGAGAACATGTTTTCTTTCTTTATCTGCTTGTGGGTATATTTTGTCGATCCTAACTATCATGAGCATTTATGTTGGTCCTACTTGACACTATGGATTGACAAGGTATTATCCTTGACTGTTTTGCGAGTGCATGCTTTTAGCTATCCTGACTTTCATGTATCTTGATACAAGCATAATCTCGTCATATCAAACTTAGGTGATCTCACTGCATTAGTCATCTTGACCTATATGTCTTTGATGCTTAGGTGGGATTCCCACATTTCTATCTGATAAAGATCATATTCATATCCACATAGTTACGCTAGTGTGCATTGTATGATCTTACGACGCTACCAATAACGCTCGATGATGATAATTAGATGTCTATAAGCGTTGTGACCTTGCAAGTCAACCACTTTCATAGTAGCTTACATTTTTAGGTTCATGTTAGATTAGTTTTTTCATCTTGCATATGGAGAGAGCTCTCCTTTTTTCATCTTACGTGGACCTGTTGGTCAACTGTGTTCATTTTCTGATTCTTCTTGATCATATCTTTCATTTCTAGTCTTTCATATCACATCATTTTTTATCCATTTTCGGACTCAAAATCGAAATCTGAGTCACGTTTCAAAATTTTTCCCTTTCTTCTGAGTAATTAACTGACTTTTTGAGGCATAATTTGATTTTCGGTGTCATTTCTTCATTTCCATGTCTTCCAAACTTCTAGTCTTTCATTCATGTTCATTCCACTCCCTCATTTCTCACGTTGATTACATCTTTCCAGTCAGGCTAGGGCATGTTTCATTGCCTAATGGTTAACCTATTTAACCCTTATGATTTGATCAAATCCTTATCAATTTGCTGTCTCTCCTCTACTTGATTTCGATTTCGATTCCGAGGGGGCAGTACCTATGGGATTCTCATCCCTGATTTCTTGATGTTCTTGATTCAGACATCTTTTGTGAGCTTTTGCTCAAAACTTGAGATTCTTATCTCCCATTTTTAGACATTGATTATTGCCTAGCAGCGACAGTAATAGTTTTGTCTAAAGCTTGATTTGCACCTAGCAGCGACGGTGTTGGTTTAAGCTTTTGTTTATGTTTGTCCAGATGTGATCTCGAATCGACCTCATATCTGAGTTGTTTTGTGATCCCAAATCGATCTCACGTTTCAACTTCATTCTTTGACTGCATGTGTTCCCAAATCGATCACACATTAGTCAAAGAGGGGCAAATGTATGCACCCTAAAATGGTCGCCTAGACTTTGGGCCCCATTTATTCAATTTATCAATCCTGAATCATTTTGATCATTAATCAATATTTTCAACAATATCAATTTCTTGATCAAGTCTTAATTTCGATCATATATTGGATTTTTATCATTGGGCTAACCATTTATCCTAAGTCTTTATTTGATTAAAAAGAATATTTCCTCCCCTTTTAATAAATAAAAAAGCCCCCACTTTCCTCTTATCCTAAGTTGCACAAATAAAGCATTATTCATATTTTATAAAAAGGGAAAAAGCACTTTTTGTCTCACATGAGGCTCAAAAGTCAACACTTCACTCTCATTGGAGGATGTTTGTGCACATGGATTGCTCCTCTTTCAAGCTCCACCGCTGATTAAGATCTTTTGCCTCTTAATCTCCATGGTCCATTCCTTTGCATTTCTTATAAAAGGAGAGCTCTCTCCTTCATTTGCATACCCACATTTTATGCTATTGTTATGCTGCAGGTTTTGGAGCTCTCTTTGAAGACACTCAAGCTTTGAAGCCTTGACATTCTTAGTTGCATTTCATTTAGTTTGCTTTCATAGTTGCATTCATGGCATTCTTAGTGTAGATTTCCTTTTATGCAATCTCACATAGTCTAAATAGGAAGGATTTGTAATCTATTGCTATTTCCTTTCATAGATTAGATTTCTTTTCAAGCATTGCATTGTTATCATTTAGCTTAGTTTGCACATTCATACTAGTTGCATTTACATTTCATTTCCATTTAGATTCTTGGGGATATTGGCATTGTTGCCCTTGTCTTCACTTGAATCTCTCATTGTGTGGTTGACTAGCAAGGTCACCTTCTTGTAGCTCTAGCTGAGAGCAAAACTCATAGTCCCTTGCAACTCCATGCATAGAGAGCTATGAGCCGCTTTGTGAGGCCTCACTCTTGAGCAACCTTGCAAGTAATGGTTCATAGAAGTGCATATTTTAATGTGTACAAGTACTACTACTCGGTAAGTATACATTACATAACTTGGCCTTTACATAATGACTCCGTCGCAGTGATGACCAACCATCATTGCCTAGATATATGACTAAGTGTGGGTCACTAATAGTCAAAAAAACTATAGAGATCTACAATCTCCCCCTTTGACATTAGTAGCAAAAACACTTTGACGTGACATTATACTTGTAATTACAAAAGTATTTTGTATTAGCCTAATACTTCTGCTAAGATATATATACATTCAAAATTTTGTTTCCTTTCCTTTATCATATCATGATGATTTGATTTCCCCCTTGTTTTTGACACGACAAATCTCTTCTGGAGTAGGGAGTTGACAGAATTTCTCTAGAAATGGTTTATGCAGCATCATGAGCATGTGCAGTGCAGTTTCCCATCCTGTTGAAGCAATATTTAAAACTTCTGTCTGCACTTCTAGCTCGGCAGCTATACTGATTAGGCTCTCAGTTGTGGACAAATTTGGATCCTTCTGAGTCAATTCCTTAGCCTTGACTAATTTTCATTGTATGGCCTCCAAATGAGGTGTCAAAATAGTTTTCATATAAAGTAGTCGAGATCTAATATTTTCATCATTAGCCATTAGCTCAGCTAACTTACCTTGGCTATGCAGAATCTTTGTATAATGTTCAAAAATATGGTTTATGCATCTATGCTTAGGGACTGACTGGTCGATTTAAGTTCTTGCTTAAGTTTATCAACCAGTCGTTGATTCTCTTCAATGAGTAGTTTGACATTACAAAGTTTAGTCATTAGAGATTGTGCATTCACAACTACTTCTTTTGTCTCTTTTACCAAGGTAGAAAGTACAACCTATTTCACTACAATCTCAGCAGATACTTTGTTCAGCATTTTGGTCTCGAACTTCCTTTTTGACCACTCAAACAATTTATCACTGGCACAACCAGCATCATTTTTTACTTTCTAAACAATATGTACAAGTTGTTCTAAAATAGGAGTGGAACTATTTACCTTTGACAACTCAAAAACCCATTTCTACTAATGTTCTACTCTCAGTTTCTACTGATGTTCTCTTCTCAGTTCTTCCTGTCTGCTTTTCCTTGTCAACAAATCTTTCAATATTTGCATCTGTTCATAGGATAAGTTATTAGAATCCCATTTAGGAATAACAATAACTTCATTAATGGTTACCTTAGGTGACAAGATTTCCATTCTCTTCTTTAGTGCCTTCTTTGGTGTAGTCCCACTCAGCATCTGTACAAGAGCTTGTATTGCCTCTTGTTCTTTAGGCTCTTGTACCTCAATAGATTTTCCTTTCACTTCTTTTTCTTCTTTCCCTTTATCCTCCACATAAGGACTAATAGATTTTTCCTCAAACTTCTCTTCTTTATCATGTTGTAATGCCTCAACTGATGTGGATTTAGTTGCTGGTGCCAACTTAGTGTGTTCCTCGGTAGTGCTAGTACCGACTAAATTTTCAATTGTAACAACTGCAAGTTTGGTGGGGGTACTATTAACAGTTGGTGTCTCAACAATTTTAGGATACTCTTTAACTTGCAAAAGTACAAGAACATTTACTGGCAAAGATGTCTTTTTCTACCTCTTCCTAGAAATCTTCTTCAATCAATACTTGATTCTTTATTGGGCTTTCCTCTGTTATATCAATAATGTGTACCTCTAATTCTTACTTATTTTTCACTTCATTATGAGCTTTTGTCTCTAGAATGGGTGATTCCATTGTATTTAGTTCTGTAGAAGGCTCGATAACCTTAGAAGTACTGGCACCTTTATCTTCATCTTTGTCACTGAAAAAACCAAATAGTATCTTCTAGATTTTAACACTTTCTTGCACAACATCCTCAACCTTGTGTTGAAGGATTAGATAAGCTCTAAGCTTAGGATCAAATTTTCCTTGGTGTTGCTCTATTATCTGTTTGATGTTGGCAGGGGTGAGACTTGAATCAACTTGTGATAAAGTGATTTCTCTTATTTCTTTCTCCGTAAGAAGAGAATACTCCCATTTTTGTGCTACCTTATGGCTTAACTCCTTAGGAATTCTATTCTATAACTAAATTGGTAACATCTTGAAAGTGCACAACATTTCAAGAATAGCATATTCAACCTTTTCTTTATCTCTATTGCTCATACTTCTAAACTTCAATCCTTTCAAGTCTTCCACTCCTGTAGAGCTAGTGATCTTATAACATATTTCATCAATAGTAGGTTGAACATCTTGCAATGCAACCTTTCTCTTTACCTCTTCATCACTTTCAGTTTCTTCATCATCTTCTTGTTCCAAAACAAGTTTCCTTCTAGGCCTTTTATTAACCTTGTTCGACACTACCTTAGGTTGTATAGGTTTTCACTTACCAGATGCAGGTGACATTTTTGGAGTCTTGGTAGATGCTCCCCTTGTTCTAGGCCTCAGTACAGGTGTCGATGACACTTTAGGTTTCAAACTTCTTTTCTTGGTTTGGGGCTTGACAATTACTCGTTTATTTCATGTCTTCTTTTCTACTGGAGCCTCCTTTACTTCTTCCTCACTATCACTAGAATCACTTTTCTCATCCTCTCCCAATCCTTGGGTTAATTCTAGTGGTGCATCCTTTTCAGTCTCTTTTACATATCTCTCCAAGTTCTTCATTATTTTCTTTCTCTTTCTTTATGTAGTGGCAGCCATTAATCCCATAGTGATCTTAGATTTTTCTTCATTGTATGTGTGAAAATAGGGTGCTTTACCATCAATCTCCTCAGCTAGGAGGGTTGTAATTACAATAATCACTTCATCTATATTTATTTCATAAGTTAAAGGCATTAACCATGAAACCCTAGGCAATACTACTTGTGCATAAGTGAAATTTGTGTCCACTAGAAAACATATATCCTTACTGTACTTTTCAACTAATGACATAGGGACTCTAGTTCTCTTCCTCATTTTCTTCTTGAACTCAACAAAATAATTATCCATCACACCATTAAAACTATCTCCTATCTGACTTATGAATTCATTAATTTGAATAGTAATGGGTCTCTTCTTGTCCCATATCACACCTCCATGTGTAGAAAACACTTCTTTATGTAAAAGAATAGACATATTAACAAGGAACCAAACTTACACATTGAATTCTTTGTAGTCTAGATGGAGTTAAGGTTCGCGGCAAGCTGAGTCAGCTAGAGCTCAGAAAGGTCATATGTGTGGCCCTTCTTAATGATTTTCCATGCTTGGTCCATTGTCATACAGGGGATGTTGTCCAAACGACTAGATTGATAGAATTTTTGCGAAATAACCCTAATAGTAAAGTCAATTTCTAGATCTGTGATGGTGGAGATCATCATTCCATGCTTGTTCCAAACTGCCTAACTTTTTTCTTGAATATCTTCTTTTCTTGAACACTTCATTGTCCATTTTCCCTGAATCGTATGGTATCCAGTAACTCGGTGGATCATTTCCTTTGTAATCTTCATAGGTCCATCTTCCAACCACAGTTGCATGTCATGTACTCAACTCAAACCTATTTTTATCCATTCAACTTTGAAATTTTGTTGGAAATCTACGGCATGCACTAACCCTTGTTCGGAAACCACTTTATGTTCTGGGTTCAACACTCCATTAACACATAATTTGTCATATGCTTCCCTAATCTCATAATCTCTGATTTCCTTGATTTTGTACATGTAAGACACCCTGATATCATTCATTATCAACACATTCTCTGGAATAGAGGATATGGCTCCATTTAAATCTCCTTTAATTGCACTTTTTGATATTTCCCTAAATGTCTTTGGCTCGCAAACTTCATTTCTCACCAATTGCGCATTGAAAACTTCCATCCCTTGTTTCTTCATTGTAGTGGATGATGATGATGCCATTTCAAAATAAAATTTCTAAAACAAAATGTTTGCTCAATAAAGTACCTTTCTCGTAAATGTCCTGTAGATGATTTTTGCCAATGGCACATTGAGAAAATTGGGAATCACCTTTATCAAACTAGTTGCCTGCACTCTAAATCACTCAAAGAAATCTTAATTTGCATGGTGAAATGAAATGGGCAACAAATTTCCACTTTATAGATTCTGAAAAGTAGAATTAGAGCCTCATAAGTGCTCCTTACAAAGTTTTAAGTGGAACACAACTGTCTCGACAAACTTATGTTAACCTTGGCTAACACAAGCTTGGTCAATATAATCGTTACGATGTAGCTCGATGTATATAGAATTTCAGCCATAATAGGTGCTTGAACATACATTAATAACTCAGTCAAGACATTGATGGTTGGCATCAAAAAATGAAATTCTCTATTTGGCTCAGATATGTCCTAATGCATCTTTATCTATGCAGATATGGACCTTTACTCAATTTTATGTTAGGAACTGATGAAAAATAAAGCTTTGTAAGATTCAGTTCCAAACATACCTTCCATGCTTAGTTAGAAGAATTGTGATCACCTAATCCATCAGATTGGGTGACCACATATGTTTTAGCTTCACTTGTGCTTTCTTCTTCTTTCTTCTTCCATGTCTTGTCCATTTGATTCTTCAATTTATCATGGATATCTTCATTCTTATTCTGATCATTGCTTAGCATAGGTGATCTACAATCTTTCTTTAGGTGACCGACCTTATTACACTTGTAACAAGCCATGCTTCCATTCATCCAGCTTTTAGATTTGCCTCTGAAATGAGTCTTCATACAATTTGCTCCAAAGTGTCCATATTTTCCACAATAATGACAATTGTACCAAGTGTTATAATCCCAATTGTATGAGTCATACTTTGCAGGTGGCTTAGTCTATTCATTTGATGACCATCTAGGTTTAGATCTACATTCAAATGTTTTGTGCCCATATTTATGATAGTTGAAACAACTTCCTTGAAACTTAGGTGAGGTAGATGGATTACTGACCTTAGACCTACATTCATGTGTCTGATGTCCATGTTTGTTGCAGTTAAAACAATGTCCATTAAACATAGTTTTAGGATTAGACTTACCATGTTTTCTTCTGCATTATATGTTGGATGTATGTCCTAGCTTTCCATAGTGATGGCATGTGGGCTTGGTGTTCTTTGGTTTAGCATTCTTTTGTTCTCCATTCTTTGATGATTCTCCTTCTTTGGTAGATGATGCATGTTCATTTAGTCCAAGTCCAGATCTATCACTAGATCTTCTAGGTGACCTTAACAGTTCTTCAAAATATTTTATAGCTTCATTGGGTTTGTTCATCCTTTCATTGATTTCTTTTTCAGATCTTATTTCATTCTTCAGTTGATCATTTTCAGACCTCAATTGGTTGATTTCCATATCTTTCCTTCCCAACTCTTGATTAACTAGCAACAGTTGATTTACCATGTCTATTTGATTATTAGTCAACTTTTGTGTGTCACTTTTCCTTTCATCTAGTCTTGTTGCAATTTGTCTTTTGTCTTCTTCAGCCATTGCCTTATCATCTTCAGCTTTCTTTCTCTGTTCAACTACTTCACAAAGTTTGACAGATTGAATTTCCTATTCTCTCTTTAGATTTCTGATGTCATCATTTAGTATGGTATTTTTCTCCAGAAGTTCTTTTATTGCTTTTTCACTTTCTACAAAATTTCCATTGTCAAATAGTCCAGTGATGTCTTCTTCTTTATATTGTGAATCATTTTGTTGAATAGCAATTTCTCTTCTTTTGCTGAAGGATTTCTTCAATTCCCCTCTGGTTGCTTCTAGTTGTTGTAATGCTAGTTGTACATCAATCTTATGATTCTCTATGATCTTTCCCAGCTTATAGACTTCCATCTCAAGATCTTTTTCTTCAAGTGGTTAGATTTTCTATGAGAAACCTTGCTGCTCTGATACCAATTGTTGGAAATATAATTGGGAAATGTGATACTAAGAGGGGGGTTGAATCAGATATCACCTACTAAACCATTTTGATACTTATAAAACATTTTCATAGCATCAACAATACTTGATCAAACTAAGTAAATAACATATTAAGAAGCATACATGAGAATACTAATAACACAATGATTTTGGTTACCCAAAAACCCTTGAAAGCTAAAACTAGGGTGGGGATGATACCCACAAATCTTCACTATTGCAGTAATAATTTTTGCCTATTAGGGCTTACAAAATGTGATCAAACATGATCTACCCTATGAGGGGTCTGCCCTATTAAGAATGTCATAAATTCTTGGTGAATTATACAAGGGGAAAATATATATTATATGAGGTGATTAATTTTTTTTTGAAGTAAAAAATTATAATATATGAGGTGAATGATTTTTCGTTTGAAGAGAAAAAAAATAATTGTATTGGTGAATGTTATGTACCATTTGAAAATTTATTTATTTTATTGGCTAATCATTTGTTAAATATGGGAAAACAAATATTTTATTGGCAATTTTCAAAAGATGGGACATAACACAGACACGTAACCTAACATACATACATTATTTTATAATGTTAAATGTATTATTTGAGACTATATGATGATCCAAGATCAATGGATGAAGTTTGATTTTGGCCCCAATTTCTTGAAGGAACCAGAGTTGTCTAGGAAGTCACCAGAATGTTGACATGTATCAAATTAGGGTTGTCAACTTGTCTATAGACTACATTCTACACATGTTGGTATCGATAATCATGGTCCTATAGTGTAACTTTTAACTTTTAACTTGGTAAGAAAAAAATGTGTTTTCAGTGAGAAGTTACATTATTTAACTTGTCACGCACCACTTCCAAATTCATACAGATGATATAACTGATTTTTGACAGTTTTGCATTTATGGGAAAGATTTACTGCCATATATGAAAGATAAGGACAAAATTTTAATTTCTCACACACATGCATTTAGGGGAAAGATTTACATGAAAGATTTAGATGCATATTAAGCACAATGGATTTAATACCATTAAAGAAAGAATAATTTATTTCTAAGTAACGATCAAGGATTCGAGGGCTATTTATAGATGATCTAGCTTCTTTATTCCCCGATTAGTCTTTGCTAGATAATTTATTTGTTTAGGTCATTAGTCTGCACTTTGCAAATAATTTGTTTTTAAGGTTTTTGAAGTTTTAGATGGGCACTCGAATGAGGTTTAGATGCACATCTAAGGAGGCCTAGAAGGCCTTTCTAGGTTCCTTTTCAGATGAAACCTTACAATAAATTTGTAAGGAGGGTGGGTCTTTCATAATAGAAGTTGTTAAAAAGGTGTTGGGCAGAGAGTTTCTATACAATGAAGATAGGCATCGGGTCAACATGAACATTAAGTCCCATTTTTTGGCATCTCTTCTCAACCTCAAATGAGAGAAGGTGGACATGTTAATGCTGTTGAGGATAGTTTTTAAAGAAGAATACTTGGGGGACAACATTCATGTTGTTGTGTTCACATAAATAGGGGTGGGGATCCCTTTGGCAAGTGAAATACCCAATCTTCTCCTCCCAAGCTAGAATGTGGGGCCCATGCAACCTTTTCTATTGGGCCTGAATGTTGGGTAGTTGAAGCACCATAGGAAATGGGCACTAATAGCTAGGGATTTTATCTGAAAGTGGTTTCTACTTGACGAAGTGGAGGCTCAAGTGGCGCAATACAGGTGGCTCGATGAATTCTCATAGTTAATCCTCTCTGCAAAATTCTACTTAGATGGAGCCTCCAGCCGGAGGGAAAAATTAGTTGTGGTTTTTTTTTATAAAAACATACCACGTTTTTGGGTTTTTTGTTTATAGTAGGTTTCTCTTTGTACTGGAAGTGGACAATGTAATTATAATTTTATGAAAAAAAGACAATGAAAATTTTGCAAGTTCATTTCAATTTGTATTTTATGGGTACAAAAAATGGTTCTTTGACTTCTTTGTGATTGTAATATTTTAATTAGTTTCTTTATCTATGTATTAGACATGTATGATGTAACTTGTAACTATGTTTCAGTAGAAATAAGGAAATGATGCCAAATGCCTATGGTATTTCCATTTTTAAATCTAAATATTTAAAATGTATCACAATTGTACAATGTAGACAATTGTAGTTAATAAAAGAAATGTGTTATCATTGACATTAAGTTTGGGTAATGTTACGTGTCATGACATTTTTTCCAATTTCACACACTCATACATTTAATATGAAAGTTTTACAAAATTTTGAAGGACAAATGAATTAATAAGGTTAGAGAAAGAATTTATGGTTTTCTAATTATAAGGTATGAGAATTATATGTGATTATAATTATCAACTTTAAAGTTATAATCAATAAAAAATATCATTTTAACTTTAAGTATACTATATAATCAATAAAAAATATTACTTTAACTCATGTTTGATTGGGAGACCTAGCGAGTCAGTGACCACAACATTCTCGTAATCTCTAAACACTAATATTATTAAAAAAAAATAGTGTATTTTGAATTTGATTGGCTAAAATTATTACTATTCAATTAAATAACTTTAAATGTTATTATCCATTATTAATTAATATCTATAAAGGAAAAAATAATATTATAATATTTAACAATGTTTGTTGCAAATAACTACCATTGGATGAGCACAGATCGATGATGTACGATGGATTTTGGGATGAAAGGGAAAATCAACCCCATTTTTTCAAACCCATTTTGGAATCATGACACGTGTCATTAAACATGGTCCACTTGCACAGTCTACCAACAATGACATTTGATGATGACATCTGATTGGTGAGGTGAGTCAGGTGACTAGGTGAGTTAATGGGACCCACAACCACACACTAGTATATTTTGCACCTTTTTTGGACCAAGTATTGGTCAAAGGTTCTACCCAAATGGGTCGAATACTCAACCAACTATTTGGTCACTATTTTTGCCATCAAAATATTGACATTTCTCTTTAATCGTAGAATGTTCGACGCCAATCTTGGTCAAAAATGAGACCAATCTTGACTGAAAACAACATTAGAAAGTGGTGATATATTGGTCGAACATTCAATCAATCTAGGTCAAAATATTTAGCCACTTCAACCATGATACCAAACTATCGACGGTCGTATTTCGACCAAAAGTCATCGCACTTTAGACCAATATTGGTCCAAATATTTCACAGCTCCAACCAGGATGCCAAACTCATGACGGTCATATTTTGACCAAATTTTGTTTCACTTTAGACAATATTGGTCAAAATATTTGGTGGCTCCGACCAGGATGCAAAACCCATGACACCGTACTTTGACCACAGTTAGTCAAAATTTTGACAAAATATGGAATGTTTAAAAAAAAATTTGAAGATAAATATCCAAACTAATCACCAACAGCATCTTGATTGGTGATTAGTCTAGATATTTATCTTCAGGTGTCCACACTCATTCTGCTTCTTGTTGCTAGCGGGTCCCTACTCATTCTATTTTCCATACTGCTTTGGGCTCTAGCAATCCATTTGCTTGACTCTGCATGAAACTGTGGGTGTTTTCATTTTGTTTGAACTATTTGAGAGATAGGCTCTGACAAGTGATGCATAATTGGTTTGCATGTTTGTACTGTGGAAGTAGTATTGGGGATGCTAGTGGTGTTGTAGACAACATCCTTAACCAGTTGTTGATGGAGATGGATGGTATGATAGCCAAGAAAACAATTTTCATTATTGGTGCTACAAACATACCCGATATCATCGATCCTGCATTGCTAAGGCCTAGCCGACTTGACCAGTTGATTTATATTCCCTTACTTGATGAGTCCTCACATTATCAAATTTTTTAGTTCTTGCTTGAGAAAATCACCCATCTCAAAGGATGTGGACCTAATGGAACTAGCTTGTTATACCCAAGGATTTAGTCAAGCTGATATTACAAAGATTTGTCAGCGGGCTTGCAAGTATGCTATTAGAGAAAATATTGAGAAGGTGAGTTTCAATTGTGGCAGCTTTTACAAACTAGATTTGGTTATGAATTTATTAATATATTTTTTTCAACTGGTTTCTTAGAATTTTACATTTTTTGATTCGATTTTCATCAACTTGTATCTTATTATTTCAATTTGTCATGTTCTCTTTCCTCTGCACGTTTACAGGATATTGAACATGAAAGAAAAAGAAATGAGAACCCTGATGCAATGGATGAGGACGATAGTGATGAGGTATCTTAAATAAAGGCTGCTCATTTTGAGGAGTTAATGAAATATGCCTAAAGAAGTGTCAGTGATGTTGATATTCAGAAGTATCAAGCCTTTTCACAAAAACTACAACAATCTCGAGGCTTTGGTTTTGAATTTTGATTTCCAGATAGACTGGTTGGTGCTTTTGCTGGTTCTTCAGATGTATTTTCTACAATAGATAATAAAGATGATGATGACTTATACAGTTAGGAAACTTAGTACACAATTGTCATCTTAATGAAGTGATAAATGTGTCTATTCTAGCAGAGACCTTCCACTGACAAATAGCCAATGCTATTCAATTTGGCTCTAGCTTTTGCTTGTATGAGTTTTTTCCGTTCATATGTTTGAAACTTTATTTAGTTTATCAACCCTTTAGCCAAGGACTTACTAACTTGTAAGTCTTTAGAGAAATATTAACTTTGTGGAAAGGAAATTTAGCTATGAAAACTTTTTCTCAAGTGGTAGATAATGCTATGAAAACCTTTCTTTAAAAAAAAAAATCTTGCTGGAAAATATTCTATTCTAAATCAATTCTACAAAAAAGAAAGTCTAGTTCAATTGATAGGTGTGGTGTGCATCCATTTTATGGAGATTTGCCAAGATTATTTCCCCTGCCAAGATGATGTGCATCCATTTTATGGAGATCTGCTAAATGTTTTATATGATAAAGATCATTACAAGTTGGCCCTTGGCCAGATCAATATTACTCACAATCTCATTGCCAAAGTGGCCAAAGACTATGTTAGGCTAATAAAATATGGGGATTCTCTTTACTGCTGCAAATATTTCAAGGTTGCTGCACTTGGATGGATATGTACCATTGTTAAGAGGATTGGATCAATTTTGGCTTACCTCAAATAGGTGAGGCGATATATGGCTAATCTAAGTCAATTTTTCAGAGGGCAATGACAGTGGGCATGTGGAGTGGACATACAATCAATGTGTTTCATTTTGGTATTTAACTCATGAGAAATTTGTTAGTTTTTAGTGTTAATATTGTGGCCTTGACGGAAAATATAATGGCATCAAACAATATACTTACCTTGTTCAGAGCATAGATATATCGATATATAAATAGTGATATTAAATATGTAATATATTTAATATCTATTATTTATGAAATTCAAATTATGCTTTGGTTTATTTGTTTGGGCCCAAGTCGGCTTGCTTGGAATTCTAAATCAGGTCGACCCCTTTGGAAAATCACCTCTTCTCTCCTACATATAGGAGGTCAATTCTTGAGAGAAGACCACCGAAGAAATAACACGTTTCTTCTCCCAAGAATCACTAATAGAGAAAGCAGCAACAATGAATTATTAAAGAAGAAAAAAAATTTCTATAAGGATAAAAATAGTGAATTCCTCCATTAAATGCATCGAAATCTTCCATAGTGGAGCAAAGATTTCACCATAAGGACTACGAAACTTAGTCTTAAGTGTAGCATTCAAAGGAGCATAATTCTAGAGAATAATTTTGGAGCAGAAATCAAGACATAATTTCATTAGCATTTAACCAATATTAGGCCAAAGAAAACATCAGATTAAAGACATCAGGAAAGCAAGATGCTGATCTAGTTGGATTAGATCTAAGGGTGATATCAAATACAGGTACTATTTTTCATTCCTCTTAATCATTTCTCTTATTCTGTGCTTAGTTCGAAAGTCTTCTATAGTTTGTTCATTCCTAGGTAAAATCTAAAATATACTAACATTTAGACCAAAGTGAATTGTCATAAACATTAGGAGCTTAAAAAAAAAAATTCCAACCAAAATAGAAAATCTGATATGCTAATAGACAAACTCATTTGCACAAAATGGAATTAAGCATGGATTGTGGTTTACATGTAGTACATCAATTCCTTCATCGAAGACATTATCTATTACATTTATAATTGTTTATTTAGGTTCCATAGCACTAGCAGATACACAAAAAGAATTCGTATTAAAAAAAAACATGGACACTACATATATATAAAAATAACCTATTAAAAAAAAAGAGGCCATTGAGGACAATTACACAAGTCTCCAGAAACAACATTACCCAACTCTTTCTCTCAAGCCAAAGACTCAGTGTGTTCAATTGCCCAGACTAGAAATCAATTCTATGTTGAGTATATATGTCAGGCCCTCCTGCAATTTGAACGAATTAATAATAGAAGATAGGAACTAATTTAACACTTCACCTACTCAAAAACACAAACCAATGAAATAATCCACATTAGGCCAAGAGAGGTTGATGCATTCAATATGAAAATACTTACACAAAATGAAGTCGAATCATGCCAAACAATGACAATGAGAAGTTGACTATTGGCCCTTCTAGTTTTTTATTTGATAGTTTCCTGACAAAGACACATTCAAAATGCATTTATGAGAAAATACCTAGAATGAATGAAATTGATTAAATAATGAAGGTATGTTAGTTTGAGCTTCACTTGGTTTCGAGAATACTTTAATATTCTCTACTTAACAAGGACAACCACGTGAAGGTGGAAGCTCATCTGGCCTCACCCCCCCTCCCCTTAACATCAATCTAAATTCCTCATTAACATCTAATGACACACTTCATTCATCCATTTATAAACTATAACATTCAATCAATACAATCACATAACATCCATTAATATGATATAACATTAATTCATTAATACGCAACACTAATCAAGAATTCATTAACACAACAATATTCATTAAAATAACATATAATTCAATATTAATCCACAATATACATAGATAATTACTTTAAAAAATGTTCATGTAGTTATTATGATAGTTTTACTGATAGTTTTATCACAATTTGATGTCCAGGATTGGGGAAAAGAACCTGCAACAACAAAGGCAACAGTTGTAGATATAGATGAGGATATCCCAGAAATCCCCAATATAATAAATACAGTGAAGAAAAAACTAAAAAGAGTCAATGCAAAAATTATTACTATTTTGTATGATGCTACTACTGGCCTCACCGCGATGTCCATGACCAGGTAATTGAGCAAGCCAAAAATCCTATAAGAAGAACACATACATATTTTAGTTCATGACATAAAAGAGTATAAAATATAAACCTTTATTGAACTTTTATTATAACTAAAGATTCATTACTGCTTACTTCAAAATGACATGCTCACGCCATCAATTCATTTATCCTCTTCAGCATCTCCTCGATTGGATTTCCATCTTCCAAAATAGTAATAATTTATGCATTACTCTTTTTAGTTTTTTCTTCACCATATTTATTATATTAGAGATTTCTAGGATATCCTCATCTATATCTATAGCTATTGCCTCTATTGTTGTAGGTTCTTTTCTCCTATCTGTTAGGATTAACAAGGCAAAAATAACAATTACAAGAAAATATAGCCAATATCAGAAAACAATAAACCACACAGAAGAGAACACAAGACACAAAGATTTAACGTGGTTCATCGAGTCCCCAGACTACGTCCACCAACAACGAGTCCAATATTTTATTATCCAGTGATTACAACCTGATTACAATCTGTAATCCCTTACAGCTCAAATTCTGTCGCAAGTACTAAAATCATACATAATGAAAAGCCCTAACCCTAAGCCATATAATATAATATTTTTCCACTTTAGGGTTAGAATGAGTTACAACAGATAATTTTATGTCCCTCAACTGATCAAAACTCATCAAAATAGTACTTTTTGAAGGATTAGGGCATTTCCTCTGTGACTCAAAATCACTTTGGACCTTCTTAGAATAAAAAATTGAGCAATCTTTTTCACAACCATTCTTCCCATATATCTGAACTCTAAAATACATCCACTAGATGTATTTAAATACTAAAAAATCCCCAAACTCTATTGCATGTTGATTTACAAAAATTTCCGAGCTCATGCCAAAAAACTCAATTCTAGTGCTTATACTACATGACTAGTGCCAAAACAGGGCTCTCCCAATCACTGATTGTGACCCCAAATC